>JAODLL010051425.1:0-19323 GCA_026546735.1 Forbesichthys agassizii
AGGGCTCGTGGCTGTTTTTCTTTCACCGTTGTGTTTTTCGTTCGTTTGCACTCGCCTCCAACACCACAGCGTAACAGTGGTACCTGGAATAGTTTTTTCATGTAGAAGTAAAACTAATGAAACATTTTCGAATGAAGTCTGTATGTACAGTTATGACCTGTGTGTTTTTATTATTATTATTATAATATCCTGCCAGTTTTTCCTGATGCAGTACAACCAGTTGGCCCAATACACTGCTGCTACAAGCATATCAGACTTATACAAATCACAGATACAGGCGTGTGAGCATAGAACCAGTGGAATCAGCAACATGACATCAGCAGGTGAATTCACGTAATTGTCAGAAATGCTGACACGTGACGTTTGACATGCTGACAGTTACTAGCATCCGCTACTCCGCATCCACATGCCAAGGTCCCCTTAATACACAGCAGTGAGCCATCTACAAACAACAAAGAAATGCGTCCAATGAGAGCAGTAGGGGTATGGGCTCATAATAATAGTGGGACAGATTGAATAAGCCTCCCCTCCAACTCCTGCCATCCTGCACTGGCAAGCGCCATTGTTTGTACAGACTATCAGGTGCGGTTTCTCCACCGAGGACGAGCAGGACAAACATGGTTACCCATTTTAAAGACATTTAATATTAAAAAGAGTATTTAATCCATTACATTTAAATACATCATCTAAAAAGTATTTTTAGGCCTCTAAAATTCGAAGACGGGGAGAGAACGAGGACGAGAGCTCCCTGTCCCCAGCACAGCCCCATGTATAATAATATCACCCTGCTCTTCAATTACAAGCAAAGCTATGTGCACCAGGGACGTCGCCACGCATAGATATGAAAATCAGTTGTCATTAGAAACAACAGCATGTGTACATGCATAGAATACACAAACATAAACCATGTAAATCAAACGTGTAGTTAGGTAAATATTGTGGAAATAATATGGTCACAATAATAATTATACTATAATGTTACATACATTTAGATAATTTTTCATTAAGATGTTAATAACTTGTTATGCAATTTACAATTATTTTGGTATATACTACATAAACCTCACAAGCGATACAACCTCAAATACTAAACGTATGTCCTGGGAAATTAACAATCACGTAGTTTCTCCTTCATTTTCGATCGCCAAGGAAAGGGAGGTGTGTACCCTCTACTTATCTAGTCGCTACACCACATCACTGAAAATGTTAAAAGGTTTACCTTTGGTCAACATTTCCAATCTCCAAACACACTATGTGTTTAGTCAGTTGTAGCCCAGCGCTCATGGAATTGAATGACAGTTTCTTAGCTGGTTGGCACTGGTGGTGTTAATGTGAACCCTTGAAGAAGAGTTTCAGAAGCAAATGATAGCCTAAACCCTTAAGTAGATATCTTTTGTAACTCTTATTTCTAAGAGTGTAGGGGAGCTATTTGTGTTTTTTAAAGTGCATTTGACATTTTCAGTTTATCTGAAGTTAGACAACTTAACCTAAAATGTGTTTTTCTGAATTAAAATTATTTTCTTAAAGTTATACAGTATAAGATAAAATTTTACCTTTTTGTTTTAACATCTTTAAACTGCTATTTCAATTGTAAAATGTAAAATTAACAAAAAAAATTGTAAAACAAATATGAGACATAAACCTTTTCCCAATTTTGTCAATGCAATTATTTTCTCGATCAGGCTGTGTAGGGAAAAATACTTAATAAATGCATTATTATTAAAACACATTTTTAATTCAAAGATGTGTAAATATGCAAGTGTAAATATCTGTGATCTGAGCAATGCACACATAAAAGTCCTACTGAACATCATAAATGACTAGCAAATTAAAGTAAAAGTATTACAAGGAAAGTAAAGTTCAATATAAATGAATGAGTAGTCTCACAGAACCAGTCTTTACTTGCATTAAGTCTGGGACACAGGCTGGCTCTAAGCATCAAGACCCGCCTACTCGATAGAAGGTATTTTGACTGACATGCACAACGACAACTACATAACTCAACTTAACGACAAGACTCTGGCTGACAGGCAAATCTGCTAGATATGTATATGTATTACTGCTTAAAATAGTAGGAACAACTGAAATTAGTAAATACATCTCTGCACTACTGTCACACCAGAATTATGAATACAGACTTTTGTGTGACAGTGCTAACAGCTAACAATTAAATTGTACAGTACCATTTCCTGAAAAAGTTTACAGGTATATGTTTCAGACATTCAGCTGTTTATGTGACGTAATGTTAATGAGCTAAATATGCTGAGACTAATTAATGAGCAACCAACCACACACCACACACTATGAACAGTTTGGGAAAGGGTGAGAGTGGGGTCAGTATCACAGCATTGGCGGTGACACAGATAGCCACTCTGACATACAGTAGAATATGCATTGTTGTTGTAGCTCCTGGAATGCTTGGTTTAACTGCAAGCATCCTTGAGCCCATAGCTCTTAATAGCCTATGTCTATTCACTATATGTTGCTTTGGATGAAAGCATCTGTAAAATAACAATAGTAAATTGTACTTATCTTTTCAGCCAATAGCAACATTCATCTGGAATATCTAAAGATGCAATTGCATTTCACTATATATTTTTAATGCACTAGGAGGCAATTGGGGATTTAGGATTTTGTTCAGGAAAAATCTTTAGTACTTTTATATGGCCAGAAACACCAGTATTCTCATAACATACAGTCATTAGCACTTTACATCAGTTTATTGGATATATACTCAAATCTAGAGGCAAATTAAATCTTGTGCGTTCATATAACCTTGGTGGTCATTTTTGATGGGCAGTCAGGCTTTCCTGAGGGGAATTCCATTGTGTTTACACCTGACACGGCTCACTTTGTTTGTTGTTACTCGCGATGTGTCAATGGAGTGAGTGAGTGTGCTGTATCATCAGTGAGGAGCTACTTCATGCTGATGAAGGTAGTATGAGGTGCTCTGGAGCAGTGCCCTCTTTGTCTATGACGCAAATAACACTGTGTCACAGCATGGCAGGCAGCCAGCTGAAACCACCACACACACACACACACACATTCAGAACCAGGGAAACAGGGGATCACTCTCCATAGTTCACAGTTGCAAGCATTATATTTGTCATACATACTGTATATGCCGTTAGACAGTGATGATCCATAGAGTTCTCATAGAGAAAATAACCCAGTTTGGTTATTATCCACTATTTGTCTTTGTCAGAACTGAACTTGATAGACAGTTGACAGTGGTATGCATTTGTTCAAAGCAAGTACAACAACATTGCTTTCAGGTACAAGTAAATCTAGACACATTGAGGTGTGTTATTAAGGATACAGGGTTTTGGATCAATTAAGTATCAAAATATTCTGGCAAATAACCTAAGCAAAGTGGGACACACCCACACATACAGTACAACACAATCTGATTCTCACAATGTCACACCAGTGAGTAGCACGGTGTGACATTGGAGCCGGTTTTTGATGTTACTAACTGGGTGTCTATGGCGCTGTGTGGTACATACTAACTACACACCTCACACATCTGTTCCTTTGTGTGAGCTGTATCCCATGGCCTTCTTCCATGGCGAGTTTTGCTTTGGTTGGTTGTCACTATTCAAAAGATATTAATACAATTATATATTATATATTTTTTATATATATAAAATTCCTATCATAACAAATGTTGTCATGAAAATATGTATTTCTATTATATGTGACATGACCTTGATTAATGCCCAGACAATTCATAGAAATAATGGGTTTAGCTGTTTAATGGTCTAATTCAGCAAATATAACTTTCCAGTAAATCTTTATAATATGTTTGAGGTTTGGTTTAGATTATCATGATTTTCTGTTACAGGTGAATGTTTTAATTAGGAGACATACTCCAAATTAGCTTAGCGATCACTCTGTTAGTCACCAGTAACGAATTACAGTGTGTTGTGACAGCACGGTGTAGTAATCGCATACGACGGAAACGCAACACATTTGTTGCAGTGGTACTCAACCATGCAAGGTTACTGGAGGAAGATCCATTGAATGTAAGACGTGCTTCCGGTTCTCAAGGTTACATCTGTGTGCCATCTTTTTGACTGTGTCAGTCAAACATGTAATCAATCAATCAATTAATCAATGGATCCCTGGAAATATAAAAGTGCACATATGGGCTTCAGCATGTGGGTACTTCTGTATGCGTGCATGTGCCTGCCATGTCTATTGTGCCACAGATTGGCATTCAAGCAGGGATGGCCTTCGCTCAGTGTACTGTACAGAGGGCTGCACAGGTGTTAACCACTCCATATTCATATTGAACTGCTTAACTTCTCATTTCCACCAAATAAACCTAAAGCATTTGTGCTACTTAAGCCAATATCCAGACAGTGTCCTTTGGACACCAAGGGTTACTTAATGGTACTCGTTATAGTGGCCACAGACCCCAGAACGATCTTGCACCCTACTTGACCGCTTGTGTTTGGAACACAACTGCTGTGAGGATGTAGGCTGAGAGGCACAGTGGACCACACTGTCAGTGTGCGCCCCATATGCTATATGGTTCTTTTTGGCACTAATATGGGCATTTCTAGACACAAATTGATAGCCTACAGAATATTTCAAGAATATCTCACATGCCTTGTAGAGGGAGAGTAATACAACTATTGCAAGACACACCGTGGACTAAAAATAACTTCCTCATAGTATAGTAAGCTGGCTGAGTCATGAATGTGGAGGTAGAATACACAAAGCTGGCCTCTGTCTAACATACACTATGCTGTTATCTACCAGCACACATCACAATGTGACTAAGCAGGGCATAGAGGCCAGGGAAACCCTCCACAAATAGAAAATTGTAAGTGAATAGTGTAAGCTTTACCGACTTCTGGAAAAATATGGTTATGTATATGTGAACTTGATCATAACAAGAACACCTCTTCCTTCAATGCCATAGGGTGCTGCCTCAGAAACACAGACCCCCCCCCCCCCCCTCCTTGCACCACTTTGTTTGCTCCCAAAAGACAGCTAGAGGAGGGTGAGTATATATTTTTGCTGGATTTGACAAAAGCTGTTGGCTGTTTTACAATGCTTTAATCAAATGTCATACACGTCAAAGAGGAACCATTCAATAATGATTGAAGCAGACAATGGAAATAGGCCAGGCAGGAAGTCTTAAACACATTTTTGTAAACATTGAAGGGGAATTTTGCTTTCAAGCTGAAACTCATGCTTGACTTAGTTTCTGTGAAATAAAAACTAAATACAACATACAGTGTAATATATAAGAATATTCCATTTCATTCAGTATTTGCATGGACTCACTAATTTGTCTGTGCAACATTGGTTGGGATGACAGTTTGAGAAAACTTGTTTTACAGGTAATTATTATTTAGGGTGGGCACTTTGCATCCCTATAGCGCCACCAAGTGGAAAAAGATAGTAAAGAATGACAAACAGTGAAGACTTTTTTCCTTGAAACCTATCAAAGGATTCCATCAGAACCGTAAAACAAAATAATCAACGTAGGATGAGCAATAGACGTGATTGTAACCTTCAGTGAAAGTATAAATAAGGACAGAATGGGGAGGGAGAGCGTGACTTGCCACTCTTACCGCGTTTACTCATTGGCTGCAACTGGTTACAACTGCTTGCATTAGCTAAGCGTTGTATTGAGTAATACAAACACACCCACGCAAACACACGGCACATAATAGTAGAATCTCCAGTCAGAGGAGGATACAGTAGCTTGTTAATCAGAGAAAATCCCGAAATACGTTGTAGTTAAGATTTGTCTGGTTTTATCATTATTTTGTTATTACATTATGATGACGATGCTTGTGGTGATTAAGAAGGAAATGTACTGACCAGCCTTGTGAATACGTGTAGCCTACATGTTCATGGGTCCATACAAGGGTCGTTGATTTATTGTATTTCAATACATGTTTTTTATTTTATTTATTAAACCATGGAATGTTGACCCTTACTGACATATGTAAACATAAAATACTTAAAATAGTCATCAAAACTAATATTTTAGAAAAACATTTAGCAATCTCTGAGTCCAACTTAAGAAAAACATTGTTTTAAAAATGTTTTTAAATGTAAAAATGTATTGTTAGTGTGTGATAAATGATTGATCAATCAATCCATCATCAATGTTTTCCATCAGATGAAACATAGCTAGTTTTTCAGAATTAAACACAAACAAACTCCTATATTACATTGTGCTCACACGAATTGCGTTGAGTTGCGAATATGAGATATATTTGAATGTGTGTATATTATTATGTGTGTATTACTTTTATGGCTGTAAGTGCAGGTGTATTTTTTGTTAGGCATATTTAGACTTAAATGTTAATGTTGGTATTTGCAGAAATTACTTTCCTGTCTATTATTTTGTTTTATGTTTCAGTTTTGTATTTTAACACAATATTAGCACTTATTTTAACAATTCATTTGAACAATTCAACACAGCAGTTACAAATATTTGATGTCTGAGTTACTACTACTACAGTAAATGTTTTAAAGTTGTAAGATCTTTAAGATATTAGCATTATAATCCTCGACCCAGCTTTCTTACTTACTTACTATGCCACTAAAAAAACATATCTTATAGTTTATGAATCTTTACTTTTCTTTCATAGTGCCCATCAGATTTTATTTAAACAATTTTAAACAGTTTTCTCTAAGCAAAGCCCTATGCCCAGTGATACTTTATCCCACTGGGCTGTAGTCTGTATATGGCTACTTTGGTTGTTGTTCAAATGTTCTCTCAGTGTGTCACCTATTAGTATGACCAAATGATTATAGACATGCACTTGTATACACATGAATATATCCCATAATGTACTAAATAAATTGAGTAAATCAGCTGTTGTGCGAGTCTAGAAGAAGTCGACTGTTGTCGACATTACTATAAACTCAAAGTAAAACCTTTTGAGTCAAAGCAAGATTGTTGGCTCTAGTCCACATATTATAGCAAGGCTGTACTTTTCAGGATGCTATAACACTGTATAACAATGTAATACAGCTTTCATGTGTCACAATTCATGATAAAAGGTGATTAAAATGTAAGCAGGAAACTCATCATATGATTGATCATAAGCTTTCTGGAAAGCCTCTTTCCAGGTTATAATGTATGCACCCTCCCCCTCTCTCTCTTTGTGTATTAACAAATGAATACATTACATGTATTTATGTGATTGAGAGTATAGGGCACTGTCACGGCCTGCTTGATTTCAGCAGGCCTGTGGTCCTTGTTGGCTGTAAAGGTCCTAATTAGGCTAATGCTTGGTTTGTTTGGTTTACGACCCATGAGTCAGGTCGTAACATGGGGGATACCGGACGAGCCCGGTGCAATATATATGTACAGTAATTATTGTAATAGGATAAGTGCATGGACTGAGGAAACACAAGGACTATATGTAGAGAGGATAGGAGAGAAAGACCATTGGATAACAAGGAGGGGCAGGAGAAACTAATTAACATGATTAGGCACAAATGTATCCAACAAGACAGTCTATTAAAAGGGGCTAAAAAAGTAACAATGAAAAGAAACCTGGAATGCAAGGAGAACACTAACAACGACAAGACAAATATACTGTATATACTGTAGGTGACACAAAAGGAATGTATGCAAAAACTTTAACCGAAACTATCCCGCACTTAATTATCATGCTGGTCTTGTTTTACTCAGCCTTCTTTAGAAAAAAAACCTTAGTATCGCCCCTTTGTAATTTTATTTTTTTAAACAGCAGGTATACTACATAGACATCAAACATTCCACATGCCTAGTCTTAGTATATATAATGTGTAATGGTGTATCATCAGGTTGACTAAGTGTTTTGCTATATCAGAATAGTAACTGTGAACAATATCATTACAGTATGGACACCAGAGGACATATATATCTGAGGATATCATAGCACCCCAAATGCAATGGTTCCCAAAGTAGATGGCCTTCCCCAGAGTCACAAAATGCTGTGAAGTAGCATATCCATTAGAATGTAATATTTGATTTATTGATTATAATATCTGTGTCAATGAAACTCAATATTTATCTGATGGTACAGTCACACATGATATCATGCACATTTCATTGGAATTGTTTTGATTGACACTCACAGTATTGTTTGAGTTTTGTTTCCTTGGTAGTCACTATCACTCTTCATCATCATTATGGTGGTCATGCAAAACACATGACTACAAACAGTATTCAAAGTACTGCAGCATACATAAAACATGAATTATTAAATGTTGTACTGTTTTCTAGGAATACACATCAGGTCTCCTTTCATTGATATTACTGAATAGTTATTAATGTACACTATTCAGATATATAATTAAGCATGTCATTTTTAACCCTTGATAGGTAATCATGCGGCTAATGGGATTTTTAAATAAAACACAATGTGAAAAGCTGTAAAACACAGCAAATGACCCTTGTCACTCAGCATCCAAAGACAGATGAGTGACTACAAACATGTATCATTCTTTAAATTCACACTATATTTAATCTTTGTTGCTGTCCAAACCCTTATAGACACATGCTGCCGGATGTGAGTCATAAGTACATAAACTGTCAGCAAGACAGTTGTGTGCTGGTATTGTTCTTTAGCCATAATCTCCTGAACTATCATAAACAATGGTTCACGTAAATCCTTGTATAGAGGCAAGAGAGACAATAATCCATGTAAACAATACTAAACCTGATTACTAAGATTTACAAAACTCAGGGTTGGTCACACAACACACCTTTCCGGCTATGTGTCACCTTACTAATGTGGTAACACACAGTCAACAATCAAACAGGTATCCATGGAATTCAAACAATCCAGCCAAGGTTTGGCAATGGGGTTGAGTTCTTTGGAACACAAATATGGGAGAGCATAAGACATGTGTAACAAGTGTGTCTGTGATTGTATTTTTCTATTTTATGTCAATCAATATAATGTTTGTAAGGCTACACATTTAAATGGTGTTTAATATGAATGGGTATGTTTACTGTAATCTAGAGGTCAAACTTGATATTGAAGTGTGTATTTGGCATTGTGGGCTAGAGCATCTTCTGCTAATGAAAACAATCATGTTAAAATGTGGGCTAGAGCATCTTCTGCTAATGAAAACAATCATGTTAAAAAGTTACAATATAGGTGATTAAATACAAGGAAACGTGTAAGTACAACGCAAGAAATTAGACACAAATGTATAAATATTTACAAATATACAGTAGCTATCTAACACGCTAAATAAATTTGTTGACCAAACATGGCGTTGTACTGGGCACAAATCAGATATGACATCAGAAGGCGTTCCTCAAATTAGGTAAATCCTATATGTCTAATTGACTAATCCTTTCTCTTCTAATCTCCTGTGACCTTTTGTGAAAGACACACAAAGTGCAATGCACATAATGGCAACTGATTGATTGGACAGAAATAACGGCATTAGTTACCATCTGCAAGCTAATATTTTCACATTTCATGCATGAAAATGTTAGTTTATTACTGAATAAATATTTTAATATATTCCTATTTTATATGAAAATGAGAACTAAAATAAATCAAATAAATAAATTACTGTTATGAAATAAGCCTGCCTTGCATAATAGTATTTAACATAATTTCTACATAAATCAAACAACATATATTTAAAATATTAGTTGTATATTACAGTAATTGTCAATTCTAGACTACATTTTATCTGATCTATTAGTGACCTCTAGTGGTTGGAACAATATTCCTCCATGCCAGAAGCAAGTTCGCTAATTCTTTATACACATCGTCTTATACTGTATAATAACAGCGTTTTGCAGTTGGCTACATTTAGACCCAATCAGAAATTATTGCATTATTTAAACTCTTCGCACCACTAAAATAGTATATACAACAATGCATAACAGATTCATTTTTATAAAGGTTTGGAAAGCAACAAATGTTAAATATATTGTTAAAGATGTTCCTTAAAAGTATGATACTGTTGATACTCTATGATAACACTGATGCTCTATAGCCCAAATACAGAATAAAATTAGCTTTTAAGACAAAAAATGTATACACAAAGGAGTGATAAAATCACTCAAGAATGGCTGCAGAAGGTTGGTTATGATAAAATGTCTAGCAATATTTTAATGTAGTCTAAATGTTTTGTCAATGTGAATATCATTGATCAGGTAAAACCACACCTAGATCATTCAAATTATTTTCTATTTAGGCTATAAAGATGTAGTATACTACTTATTCAGTGAAAGGCTTGATGTAGTGACAAAATGCACAGTGACTGGTTAGGCCATCTTGGCTTAAGGAAAACAACATTAGTTGTCTTAATTATTACAAGTGATTGCACTGTTAATGGTATCGTTACAATATATAATTTCCAGGTGAACCTCAACATCCTTTATATATTATAAATAATATTAGGTGGATGACTGTCATTCTAGGCTGTTTAAATGCTTTGAACACAGCCATATGTGCAGTTATGCGTGATCTATTGAAGTATGAATTCCAAATAAGGGTGGTATTGTATGAAGTTTCACATTTCACATTTGATTCTGCATTATTTATTATTTATATTTTATATTATATTATTTTATTATTTTTATTATTATTTATTTATTTATTTTAGATAAGAATGAATTTGTCAGTGTATTGTTTGTCCATCATATCTGATCCATCTGCGTCACTCACTATTCATCTCTCTGTATTGCTGTTTCTCTATTTTCTTACGGTGTGTAGTCTGTACCCAGTAGAAGCCTCTAATTCCAGCATGCAAATCCTCTTAGGATCCAAACTCTATTTCTGTTTAGTGGAACCGTGATGCCTGTAGCTTCTTTTTGAAATCTCCATTAGACACAGCTCATTGGCTGGAAAAGACACACGCATGCACACACAAACAGACAACATCCATCAAAAGTCATTTCGGTCAGTCGAATGGGTTTAGACCATTCCGAAGAAAGCTACTAACAGTTAAAGGACTCCATTGTGACTTCATTGTGAGGTAGGATATACAGGCCTGAACTACTGTATAACTTCTAACTAATAATATGCTTTGTCATAGGCAGAACAATGCAATTTTATTTGATTTTTATGTTTGAACATAGACATATTTTTTCCAGAAAAACTAAATACAATTAAACGAACCAGTTTAAACCAGTACTGTACCAATACTGAGAGATATTCAAACATATATTCTTGAGTGACTTAAACACATGCTGTGTGTTGTTTTCAGATTGAAAACATTTGTGCAAAATCATCACCAAATGAACTGAGCTCTATTTTACAGTAGATGCAAAAGAGCCATAAGCAAGAGAAAGCTGCTTCTGCTACAATCCTTTTAGCCAACAGTGATTAGTTTCATTATTGTGGGATCCCCAAGGTATTAAATACTTTTTCATCAAGGAGGTATGCCTCCAAACATCCAACCCTTGACATGTACAGTATATCTGATGGGAACCAACTGGTGTTATGCAGAAAATACTGAGAATTATGGTTGATTATGATTCATAATACTAATTCCTGCAGGAAATCCATAAGAAAAAGGCCAATCAACATGGCAGAAGTGGAAGAGACCACAACCCATACAGGTGTGTTTCTGGGAGGGATCCAGTCCATTTTGTGGATGGTTCAATATGGTCACAGATTCACAGAGTGCTTGTACTGTATAGGTCTGGTCGATACGTACTGTATATGAAATGGATTCTTGTTTAGCTATTTAAAAAAATAGGTAGTAGTTCTGTGAAATAACCAACCCTAAAATGATAAGGAAAGCAAAGAGGCTGATTCATAAAGCTTGGCTCTCTGACAAAGATATAATCTTCTTTCACATGCTCTTACTTAAATGTGGAGCAATTAGCTCACTGCCTTACGGGCTGATTGCTGATTGGACGGTATAATAGAGGGTATGACTGAGACACAACACGCACCATCTACTGAACTCTCTGTACAGTCAGCGATCACACTAAAGTTTGTTGTTTTAATAATCTCTCTATAGCTTAAACCTTGATAGACGCATAAGGTAGGCTACGATACCTTATTATTAATCAGTTGACCCAGATTGGAGAACAGTGTGACTTATACCTACAAGATCCAATGGATATGTGCTGTGAAATTCACACCCCTCTCCTGGTATTAATCAAAAGCCTTCAGACATTGCCACCTTAACTAAGTTAGGGTGGCAGGTTAGTCTTTTTAGGTTTGCTGACTACCAGCCAAAAGGTTATCTATGTATTTGTATTTGCAAGTGTACACACCGTAAGTCACTTTAAAGCATTTGCTAATTACATTAATAGCTAGAACTTAATAACTTATATAAAAAATATATACAGTATATACACAGAAAGTAATGCTGTTATTTGTCTTGATGGATCAGAATACTGAATGGGTGTGATGATTTGTTTAAGATGGTAAGAGAACTTTTATAGACTTTTATAATTACTATTCCATTGGTCCACAGGGCCAAAAGGGGTGATCAATGACTGGAGGCGATTTAAGATGGAGAGCATGGACCAAGAGAACATGCCACCTGCCAAGAGAGAACTGCTGAGACAGATGTCCTCACCATACAAGTCTAAAGATGACTCCGTCATTGGTGGCAACCGCAAGGTAGAGACCAAGGGATCATATCTGTAGTCGGGTCGCATGGGCAGCAGCTCCAGCAAGGGACCCCAAACTTCTCTTTCCTGAGCCACATTAGCAAGCTCTGACTGGGGGATCCCGAGGCGTTCCCAGGCCAGTGTGGAGATATAATCTATCCACCTAGTCCTGGGTCTTCCCCGAGGTCTCCTCTCAGCTGGACGTGCCTGGAACATCTCCCTAGTTAGGCGCCCAGAGGACATCCTTACCAGATGTCCGTACCACTTCAACTGGCTCCTTTCGACGCAAAGGAACAGCGTCTCTACTCTAAGTTCCTCACGGATGGCCAAGCTTCTCACTCTATCTCTAAGGGAGAATCCAGCCACCCGCCTGAGAAAAGCCATTTCGGGTGCTAGTACCCGTGATCTAGTTATTTCGGTCATGACCCACCCTTTATGACCATAAGTGATAGTGGATATGGATGGATGGATGGATGGATTGATGGATGGATGAATGGATGGATGGATGAATGGATGGATGGATGAATGGATGGATGGATGGGTATCCCATCAATCCTCCCAACAATCAATCATCCAACCATTTCTTTGGGATTCTTGTAAGACAAGTTGTAGCATAAGACGTTGATAAAACGATGTACCGTCAGTAACAATACTGTTGTGTTTTTAGATGAGTGTGCAGGAGTACGAACTGCTCAAGGAGGAGGACGAGCAATGTCTTAAGAGGTACCGCAAGCAGTGCATGCAGGAGATGCACAACAAGCTCAGCTTCGGGCCCAAGTTCGAAGGCGTGCACGAGTTAGACAGCGGAGAGGCCTTCTTAGAGGTGATTGAGAAGGAGCACCATTGCACCATGGTTGTGGTCCACATCTACAAGGCCGAAGTGAAGGGCTGCGAGGAGCTCAACACCTGTCTGGACTGCCTGGCCACTGAGTACCCTACTGTCAAGTTCTGCCGGATAGACGCTGTGGCGTCAGGTGCAGGGGAACGCTTCTCTGATAAGGTTCTGCCCACATTGCTGGTTTACAAAGCTGGGGAACTCCTGGGGAACTTCCTGGCCTGCACAAAGCACCTAAATGAAGAGTTCTTTGCCACCGATGTGGAAAGCTTTCTCAATGGATACGGCTTGCTGCCAGAGAAAGAGTTACTTGGCCTGGATGATGAAGAGAAACATGATGTAGAGTGAACATTTTAAACAAACTCACGTAGATTATTAGTGTGTGAGGGCTGTCAGCAATGGGCAAGGTGATTACATCAAGTTGGAGAGGACGTTGAAACATCCCAAATATGGGGTGACTCTCGCCCAAGGGCATCTGTGAAGCAGATAAAGCTAAATGTACATGTACAAACGGCCCAAGACAGGGAACCTAATGATTTCATGCCAAAGCTATCTTATTATAATAAGCAGTTCTTACCATTACTGTATACATTCAACGTTGACTTAAACAGATGTACAGATTTGTACAATATTTACAGCAGGATGTGTGGACCATGTAACAAAATAGAAGATAAGATTCTGTATTCAGAACCTGTACAGCAAAATGGCTTTCTGGGAATGTGGATGCTAATGTCACATGTACTGTAACAGCAGCAACTGGATAAATATAGGAGAATATGCTCCCTATTCTCTGTATGATAGGTCTTTGCTTGTCCATGCAGTTAATGATGATAAAATAAGATAAATAATATCATTAAATGTAGAGAATTGATTGAGGTGGCAAAAATTCAAAGAAATATATGAGTTGCCTATAAAACATTGATGGTGTTGTTTTCTTCCTTAGAAATGCAGTGGTATGGCTTGTTGGATTATGCTACAATCATTATGTCATATGTCAATATTGTAAATTCTGGAAGATTTTTTGAAAAACGTAAAAACTGCATTTTAATTAAAAGATAAAAGTTTGATACATTTAATATTTTGTGTCTCTGATTTACTGAAAAACACAATCTCACAATGCTAAATAACATATATTAATTAAATTGCTAAAATTGTTATAGTAAAGAAAGACTAAATGTAAATAACGCAGAAAAATTTGTGAAAGAAAAAGTGACATATTACATTATTTAAAAGGTCTTAAAGCATCTGGCATAAAGTGCACTTGGATATCAAAAGTATTTTGTGATACTCAATGTACCAAAAGTAAAAGTCAATTCTAATTGGATTCGCCTGTGCACATTCTTGAAACATAATATACAGTAATGAGACGTTGATTAATCCACATACTGGAATGGCTTTATTATTTGTTAAGTAGCTCTGCTGCAAACTAAGGAATTTGTTGAAAACATACTAGTTTTTGTACAAAAACCATTATGTCTACATAGTAATTTGAATGTTGTATCTTAAAAACCACTAAACTAAAAGATAATATTGAGCTCCTAGCAACAGTTGCCTTGTGTCTTGTGTTCATAATAGTCACTTGACTCCCTTGTGACCAAGCTGAGATACTGAGATAGATGCTTGAGTTTAAACAAGTTTTGAAGCTGACCTTAAAGGTGGAGTCAGCCATTATAGCGAAAGATTGTTGATATTTGAACTCAACCAAAACAAAAACACATCTCTCTTCAATATGTTTTTCTAACATGGGTGATCTCTATACTATTCAATTTAAAGGGATTCTGTATAAATATTGTTGATATTAAAACTTCATCAAAACAAAAACACCTCTCCCTTCAAGACCCTAGGGTGCTCCCGTAGCTCTGCTCCCAGATTGGACAAACATTGCCAAGGCTGGCATAATACTGTGTGGTGCGGTCTACAGTCTGCACCAATGTGTTGGTTTTTTATTTTCAGAGCCAGGACTGTGTAAAAAGCACAAAGAACAGTTAAAAATTGAGTGCGTTACACGATAACTTGCAAGGTACACAAAGTGCTACTTTTCCCCCATAATAAAATGTCTGCATTTTTATTCCTATTTTGTTTTTGTTTACAATAATCAATAAACTGTAAGCTAATACACTTTTAATCAAATTCACCAAATATCTCCTCAAAATCCATTAGTTTACTGTTGAAAAAATTATCTGGTACTTTTACATAATCCTGACTCCATAAACAAACAAGCAATGGTGTGCAGATTGCACACAACAACAATGTTGTGTAGCCTTCTCAATGTGTTTGCCATGTGTGGAGCTGAGCTTTAGAGGGTGCACCCTGTGACAATGAAGGAAGAGGTGAGTTTGTTTTGATTTGAGTTTGAATTTAGCAAGCGTTCTTGAGAATGATTTACTATACATGTAGAGCCAACATTGCTCAGAAAAAAATAATCATTCAATGCTGACCAGTCTTCAATGTAGAGGTATTCAGTATTCACAATTTAAGATTATTTCATTTGTCCTTTGTACATAAATGCTTTCACATTCATATAATTCAGAGGATTGGAGGATTATCATGTAATTTTTTCTTCACCTTGATTAGAAATTAAAATAAAATGTCTTGATCTAAATCAAATGAGCAGTTGGTTTGGGGGGAAATTCCGCTCATAGTTTATGTCTTATATCAAAATGCCCTTGAGTACAAATCACTCATGCACAGGCATGTGTTGCTTGACATGCTAACATATATTTGTCTGAGGCTACAGTAGTTTTCACCTGCACCTGGCATGGCCTTCATAGCCCACAGCTGATATTGGCCTTAGTCTGCAGTCTCTTTACACAGTATGCGTGTCTGAGATTTATCAAAATTCCTTGTGAAATATCCCACAAATACCTTCCGTGCAATGAGGGATTCCCAATGTGCCCAAACATGTCACAACATCTGAAGCTGACACGCTGACACGCTGTATGCTATCTATAGCAGTGCATGCAGTACATGCAGTACTTACAGCAGTCAGGAAGCCACAAGATAACCTATTTTTATAACGCACATGGAATTCAATTGAATCAAAAGGCCTACATGAAAACGTAAACTCAACATGCAATGCAATGTATACGGTTGAACATGCAGCACACAACAAAACCATGTGATTATTGATTGGGAAAGAAGTTATTTAACAACATATTTACCTCAGTGCACTGACCTCACCTCATCTCTCTCACCCACTTAGAACACCCCTTATGGGAGAGCGTTTGTTTGTTTTTAAAGTCATACTTCATGCAAATAAAATGTTATTTCCCAGTGGTGATATCATGTGGAAACACCTTTGATTCCATTTCCAGGTACCGAAAAAGAAAACAGGACTTGAAATGACTAAGACAACCAAAGTGGAGCAAGATACACAAACCTTACGCCATGTGCATGAAATTGTAGTTTTCTACATCTTAGATTAATGTCAGGGGCTTCAAACTGGGGAGTACCGTGAGCTGTCAATAGTCAATTTTTATGTTGTGTCAGTAATCCAGAAAGAAAATTATTACTTTAATTAATTAATTTTTTATTTACAGAAATAATTTAAGTTTCTATAATAATTAACTTCAACCATTCTAAAACTGTCAACAACAAAAAAAGAAAATAAGAAGCAGAAAGCAAGTTCTGAATGTTTTTGGAAACACATGAAATATATGATCCCCACCATAAACTCTCTGTCTTTATATCTCTGTCTAGAAATTAATGTATTCTTTAGTAATTTAGCAAAGATGCTATAAATACACATATTATGGACTAGATAGGGGTTTGGCTTGTTGTAAGGATGCAGGTCACAGTTCAAACCCTCTCATTGCAGAGTTGCTGTATTCATTTCATTCATTCAAAATGTTTGTGCAAAACAAATGACATAATGGAATACATGTGGTCTTAGTGTCACACATGTTGTAATGCCACAGCAAAACAAGGGGAGAGCGAGTCATAAAATGCTTATTAGGAGGAGGGCAAAACTCTCAAGGAAGCAGAGGTGGTTTGGGATCAATCACTAATTTCTCTAAGAGAGAAGAAACCATTTGGTCTTCCACCCCCACAGATTGGGCTGTCCTTGCTGGAGGCTTTGAAGGAAGCAATATAAAGTGTATCCTGTATTCCTGTATACAGTATGTCATACAGGAAACCATCATGACTTAGCATTCCTATTGTCTAAACATTACCTAAATTCTAGCAACATGCCAAAACCATATCCAGGTATCAACTATTTCTATGCATATGAAAAATAAAATGGGTGAAACCACACCTGTTGTCTGTGTTGCAATGGTTGTCTTGTGATTTCACCTTCTTAACATGTTTTGGCAAAGTCCAGTTCAATTATAAGGTTGGTACTGCTACTGTACAAAGTTACAGGGTTACTGTACATTGCAATATCCAGGCGTGACAGACAACTGCAAAAATGTGCTGCCTGGAGCAAGGCTTTGTTTTAATCTTTTATAGCAGTTAAAAGAATCTAGCCCAGTCTTTGATTTCTAAGAAATGTGATACTGGTTATTCACACGTAATTCACACAATGGTAGTAACAGTTACAGACAGCCTACATATAAATAATGCAGGTCTCATGGAACAGTGGATTAGACAACAACTGAAGCTTTGTATTTTTCTGGAGTTTTTTTGTGAGAGAGACAATGAGGGATAACAAGAGGAAAGGCTACAGTTTCAACACAAGATGAAAGTTTGGGAACATTTTCCACAGGAAGGGTCCTCACATTTATCATAGTAGAACATTTGAATGTCAAATAGGCCTATAGGTTTGGTCATTATAAATTCAGTATAAACAATAAATATATATGGGCCTTTCAGGGACAGACTTATCTTTTACCTGTTAATGAGGCATACAAATTATGTTATATTTATCTCTGGGGGAACATTTGTTAATGCTGACATGACATTACTTATTTGTCATTGATTCTCAGATCAATATATTTTTTATATGAACTCACCTTGTCTCCAGATTACAATTAGCATGTGCTGGAATAGGCCTGATTTCTACCAATCTCAACAAGGTTGTATGACACAAGCAAAAGTTTCGATTTTATACCTGAATTGGTTTATCTTTCTATCGATTCTCGGTGTTCTCTTTGAATAAGCCTAATAATACAAATGATTGATTTACATGTTTTAATACTTTGTTATTCTTAAGAACCACTTATGATAATACTTTCAAATAAAACAATAATCCACATGCAGACACCGGCTAACAATATTGGCTAACAAAACAGTGCATTAGTGCCATCTTCTGACAACCATAGCCTATAAATTTAGCCTATCACTTTCAGTTCTGTTATTGACCAATAACAGTAATAATAGTAGTAGTACATGCACCACACATGTACTACTACTAAGTACTACTGTGTTTGTGGTAGTGATGGTAGCACTTTGGACCGCTACCTAATCAATACTGTATGTGTACTATGTGTGTTCAATTGTGATGGTAGCACTGTGGAACGCTATACATTCATTTCAATATGTCTATCGTGTGTGTGTGTGTGTGTGTGTGTGTGTGTGTGTGTGTGTGTGTGTGGTGTCTAGTGACGTTAGCACTTTGGCCTATACCTACAATATACATTAAATACAATAAATGTAATGTGCATTCTGTACTATTGCAAATCAATGTGCATTCGCAACAAATCAAAGAACATCAAGCTTGATGAATCGAAACAGGATCTGATATAAAGTGAAGCCATTCTTCAAGTTCTTCAAGTTAAAATTATTTAAGATGGTTTACAAATAATAGCCAGTCAAAAAAAGTATTTTTCTATACCATAGGCCTACTTATACTATACTATACTATACTATACTATACTATACTATACTATACTGTAAGGAGAAGCCTTGTAGTAAGCCTATCCAGCAAACACAACAACCTTGTTCTGGAATTGATGTAATTAATGAAGGCATGGTAATTATTGTG
>JAODLL010051457.1:2155-19318 GCA_026546735.1 Forbesichthys agassizii
CTGCATGCATCCCTACTGTAAAACAGCTGCATTCATCCCTACTGTAAAACAGCTGCATGCATCCCTACTGTAAAACATCTGCACTCATCCCTACTGTAAAACAGCTGCACTCATCCCTACTGTAAAACAGCTGCATGCATCCCTACTGTAAAACAGCTGCATTCATCCCTACTGTAAAACAGCTGCATGCATCCCTACTGTAAAACAGCTGCATTTATCCCTACTGTAAAACATCTGCATTCATCCCTACTGTAAAACATCTGCACTCATCCCTACTGTAAAACATCTGCACTCATCCCTACTGTAAAACATCTGCATTCATCCCTACTGTAAAACAGCTGCACTCATCCCTACTGTAAAACATCTGCACTCATCCCTACTGTAAAACATCTGCACTCATCCCTACTGTAAAACAGCTGCATTCATCCCTACTGTAAAACAGCTCCATTTATCCCTACTGTAAAACATCTGCACTCATCCCTACTGTAAAACAGCTGCACTCATCCCTACTGTAAAACATCTGCATTCATCCCTACTGTAAAACAGCTCAATTTATCCCTACTGTAAAACAGCTGCACTCATCTCTGCTGTAAAACATCTGCACTCATCCCTACTGTAAAACAGCTGCATTTATCCCTACTGTGAAAACAGCTGCATGCATCCCTATTCCCTACTGTAAAACATATGCATTAATTCCTACTGTAAAACAGCTGCATCCATCCCTACTGTAAAACAGATGCATCCATCCCTATTCCCTACTGTAAAACAGATGCATGCATCCCTACTGTAAAACAGATGCATGCATCCCTACTGTAAAACAGCTTGTAACACAATGCCCCATAATGCCACATATGCTACCTCAGGTGCCTACTGTAAAAATGATTACAAAACAAATACCATGGAAACTACACGGCAGGATGATACCAATTACTAAGGCAGGGTAGATTGTAGTTTATGGTATGTGCATTCTCTATCTCGTCATGAGTTCAATATACTGCGTACATAGCATCTATACTCTGTGCTTATTGACGGTTGACTATTTAATTGACACCTACTGAAAAATAAATCCCTAATACTGTATTATTATTATTTGTGTCTGAATTCCGCCAAAACGTATGGCCGGTAATATAATATTAATAATAAGTGAAAAGTGCACATTGCCTACAAGGCCGTCTTACACTCCATCTCGCACTAACATGGAGCACAGTGAACTCAAGACGGAAGGCTACAGAATGACGACTAGCAATACAATCTCCTGCCTCTCACCTGCGTAACGCAGCGGTGCATCCTTGTCCAGCGCGATGAGAGGCGGGTCCAGCAGAACCTTGTCGTTGTTCTCTGTGACGATCCCATGGTACGTTGTCTCAATCCATGGCTTGTGCTTATTGACTGCAACAGATAGAGAGAGGGAGAGAGAGAGAGAATGTCAGCATGTGTAAAACTGGAAGCCTACGACAAAACTAGACCTAACTGCTATTACATGTGCACCCCCAAACCCAGGTAAGACATAGGGGATCATAAAACCTTATGGTTTCTATGCTATAAGGCTATGTGTGTATTATCTATGTACTCCATGTGCTGACACTAGGTCATTCGGTAATGTCCTAAAGAAACAAATCCATAACGAGTTTCGACAGGGACATCATTGTGGGGATGAAGGCCCTCGGCTATGACTTTCAGCGCCATCTCGTCGGGGCTCATTAGGCTACTGCTTGCTGCTGGAGCCTGCCTGTGTAACAGCCGTGCTCCAGGCAGAGTTTGGTTTTAGCTGGCGGCTGCAGAAAAAGTGCAGCGTGCAGCCGACACACTTGAGCTGATTAGAAGCCGTCAAGATGTGCAGTACATAGACAAAACAAGCGCTCCCGCGAACAGCCAGCATGTTCCCGCGCCAGGAAAGGACACAAGGCGCCGCAGTGCTCTACTGTTACTACACACAGCAAGGACGCGTGTAGTCTCGCAGAGCCAGCCTTTACTCGCGTAAAGCCTCGGACACAGCACGGCCTAACTGCGTCAAGACCCGCCTACCTGGTATTTTGATTGACATGCACGACAACACAACTACACAACTCATTTAGCAAATCGGCCTCAACACGTCTGGCTGTTTGCGGTTCATATAAACATCTTATGTTATAGTTACTAAAGTCAGCTATAGGAAGCTAAATGTAAGCTAATACACTTTTTTTCAAATGTAACAAATCACATCTCTGTGCATGTTGGAAAAAATGTATCCTTCTTTACTATTATACTTCTACACAGCCTTGGCTCCGTAAATAGGAACATAAACACAGTGGTCGGCTACTGCTGGTTTTACACCCTACCTCACACGTCAATTGCTTTTTGAAGTAATAAATGCCCATGCTGTGTGTATTTATAATGTAATATGTAGTATTTTTCTTCAGACAGACCGCTAGGCCAGACCGCTGCGATAACCTGCTTTAGAGCTAGAGTGTTTGAAAGTAGTTGTCATACTGTAATATGAAGCATGGGATAGGGGTTACAAGATCCAGTTTTTTCAGTCCCGATACCGATACAGATACCGGCACTTTGGTTATCAGCCGAAACAGAGTAGTACTGCTCCGTTTCCAGTGTAAAATTACGTTTTAAGTTAAGTTGCAAAGTAATGACAGCCAATCTCTATTTTAGGACTTTGATGAATTTTATATACCTGCTGCTGAAAGTGTGGTTTGGGTATCTTATACATGGCTGATGCTTGACAGTAGAACTACTTGCGTAAATTAGTTTAATTGGATCAGCACCATAGGTCGTTTACAACTGTCCAATTGTCACATATACCGATCCAGCTATTTAAGTCAGTATCGGACCGGTTTCCGATCTCAGTATTGTATCGGTGCCATCCCTACGTGGGGATGTCCCTTCCAATGTCTTTGGTCCCTAATCTGTCTCCGATCTGGCCAGATGTAGTTCTCCGTTCTCCTTTGATTTTAGCAGAAGTGTATCCAGCAGCTCAAACAAAACTAACAAAAAACAACAGAAATCAATCCCAAGGTTTGATTGGGTGTTAAGTGATGCTGCTGGTATCAACTGATGATAACATCTGTAGTGCAGAACCAAGAGACAAGCCATAGGCCTACAATTCTGCTCTGATTATATTATCCGAGTATGTAAAATGTCACATAATGACATTGACTTTAATAACAATTAATAACATCGTCTGTTAACCTTTCACAAATTCAGCTCCTAGGGATCATAACTCAAATCCTGTTGGATTGGAAGACTTCTCTCAACACGAGGGGGAGTGTAAAACCTAGTTGAAACCAGAGTGAGAAACACACACATGCAATATGTGAAACTGCAAACATGGCCTATCTTTCAAGATTGCTACTTCATCACTAATTGGCTCTGTAACTGAGTGGTAGGCTACACACCGCACCACACAACACTATCCTAGTCTTGGCACACAAGTCCAATGTGAGGGGCAGAGCTTCTGAGGGAGCGCGCTATGGCATTAAAAGGAGCACTGTTTTGTTTTGATAGAGTTCAAATATCAACAGGCTTGTCCGCTTGCTCCAGAAAACCTGACTTCTTGTAATTGTAAGCTAATGTTCTCAAATTTGCCTGTATTTTGCCTACTGTTTCTGTGCATGCTGAAAACATAATCAGGCACTTCTACACAGCCCTGGGTCCGTACATAGGAACGTACGCAAAATGGTGCAGGCTGCACGCAACAACAATATCCTAGCCTTCTCAGTTTATCACAGAGCACCCATCGACATTAAAGGGATGGGTGTTTTTGTTTTAATTCGAATTTAGCTAACTCGTGTAACGGTGGCCAGCAGGTAGCTGTGCAGTGAAGTTAATCCTCACTCTCCGACACCTCATAGGACACTCTGGCGACACAGGCTAGGGCCCATGGGTTTTAGCCTGCCTTGTAGAGCGGCAGCTCTCTGTGTGGGAGGTCAGGGTTTGATTCCCAGAGGGGGACAGATGATCTCCGTCACACTTGTACAGGTGTGAATGTGCCTACGAGGTATTGAGGACTGAAAGTACACTGCAAAAAACGCCAATGGAGTTTAGTAGCTTTTACAGCTCTGTGAAACGGTAACCTTTCACGTAAATGTATATGTATTCATCATATGCACTTTAAACTACATGGTGCATAATGCTCAACGTAGAAGTAAACAGCATATAATTCTTGCTGCTGGAGAATATGATGAATTTTAAAAGAAATTCATCATATTTAAAAGCAAATTACAGAACCTTTGTCTGCTGGCATTGACATACTAAAAACAAGGTCTTAAGAATACGAAATAGAAAACGTCAAATTAAGAAAGCTGAGGGCTGCAGCTTTAAGCTAATTTATATATGTCCAATAGTTACACTGCGCTGAGTGATAAGAGCATAAATAGGAGTAAGCAGATTCAGCCTCACTAACTAGATGGGATTTTTTTAGTTTGTCAGGCTGAAGGCAGCACTGCTGGCCCAGCGACATTGTACAACGCTGGGTAATTCAATCTGTGTGAAGCAGAGTTAATGAGACCTCTTAGCCAGGAGCATTGGAGGCGGTAGAAGATTGGATATTACTTAAAAACCACTTCATATCTGGCACGGTATGAATATACCATATGAATGTACGATACGGTACGAAGCATAAAGCTTAAGGTTACCAACTATATGCATTACGACTGCAAAGCTAAGATGTGGGAAGCGAACAAGGTCTTTTTTCAGGCAGAAACAGGAGTTTAAACGTACTCCGAGAGCCCGTGAGACGGTAATAAGGCGACAGGAGCAGAGCACAAGCGTAAAGGAGCTGGCAGGCTACACAGGGCAGATGGAACGCTACCGGGCCTGCTCACAGCCAGGTAACACCATACCTAGCCTACAATCCTGTTACAGAGCACGCAAAGCCACTGACACTTAATCCTGTAATGGGATGGGCCTGTTTCATTCACACGAAAGAAAGGTCGAACAAAAACAACATTAAAAACAAACGTATTCTTGCCTGTTAACCTTTACAGCCATCTCCAGTTTTCGAACAGCGTAATAACCCATCCAAATTGCAGCACATACAGTATGTAAATGATACAACATTCATAATTTATCACTATCATCATAGAAGCCTTTATTTGTGGGTATCAGTAGGGGGAGCATTCAATGATAATATAACATACTGGAGTGAAGAGCTACAGCTGACCCTTGGTTGACTGGAACACTAACTCAGATGACCTCTAGCAGAGGCTAGACAGGGATAATCCACATGGCGGGGCTTGGCAAGCCATGTAAAGCTGCGCCGCTCCACGCCAATCTACTGACCAGCTCCCAGAAGCTGCCACCAGCAGTGAACACCACACAAAAACGCTCCAGAGAACAAGATCACACAGGCTTAGAGGAGAAGTGCTGCACTTGGCAGTAATATTGGGGCCATCTTTTCGCCATGTAAGCAGGTCAATTGAATAGGCTAGAACAGAGGTCTAGGCCAAGGACCCCTTCGCTATCTCATGCTATAAAATATTTAGTTGCTGGGCCAACAAGAATGTATGGTGGCCTATAGTAACATGTATAAAAGTAGGCCACTACTAAGTCATTGAAATAAAAATGTATATATTTATAGCACATGTTGTATTTATGTTAATGTTTATTTTGAATTATGTGTATTTATTTAAAAAGAAAATTATCCCAAAATAAAGTTTGGGATCAAATTATTTGGAGGACCCCTTCAGTACCTCTGAGGACCCCCCAGGGGTCCCGAACCCCCTGTTGAAGACGTCTGGGCTAAAAGGTATGGCTGTGCAATTAATCACATTTTATTTGTGATTTCAATTTTGGCTCCTAACAATTACAAAATGTTTTCCAAGTGAAGTCTTATTTTGTCTTGTGTTCTGAATGACAGGCACGATGAACAATTAATGTGTATAATGAATCAACAATGACCACAAAAATACAACTGCTTAATAGCAGGCAAAGCTTATTGAATATTACGCACAGGCATATTTTGCCTTATAATAATAATATCACGTGATAATGTATCATTATCTTCAATATTAGATTCAGTGAAAACAAACCTGTTCAGTTTGACCTATATTTGACCGTGCTGCAGTATAGTACTACTGTACCCCTGCTTCACGAAGGCACAGCAGGCCCTTTGGATTTCTGCCCACTGAGGGCCTCTGCTACAGAACAATTGTGATGACGTCACTGGAATAATGACACAACGTGCAGCTCGACCAATGGTGCTGGAGTAAAAACAGGGTGACATATTCTGAAAACCACGCCCACCGGGGAAAACCGTTCTCAGCGCTCCATTGACTTTGCATTGCGTTAAGATAAGATAATGTCATTTCTGACTTATACGAAAAAGCTGAAACCTTCCTAAAAAAAAACAACCTTCCTGCTGTTGTGTGACAGGATGCACTACCCACAAGGTAAAGAACCCAGAACTAAGTGTTTATAATATGTCAGACACGAAAACAAACCGATATTTACGTCATGCCCACAGTCCGTTGACCTCTGCATTCCGTGGACATGGAAAATATGCCGGCCGGGGCCTTTATGATCTCACAGTTGATTTATTTTCCCCGATAATGCCCTATAATGCCTCACATCTTGTCGCCTGTATCTGCTTTACCTTATGGGTAGTGTATCTACAGCTTTTAGGTAGGTTTACATGTTTTGGTAGAAGTCAGAAATTACGTTAGCATAGCTTAACGCAATACAAAGTCAATGGGGAGCTATGGAATGTTTTGCTATGCTATGAGCAATACTATGGTGAATTACGTGGACCTCCCCATTGACTTGCACGGAACGCTTGGTTGTTAAGTCTGCAAAAGTACACACCCCACCCACCCCTACCAAATGTCCAACGATGAAGTGCCGTACGTTAATACATCTCTGTTCATTCCAGTCTGTCTGGCTCAACTGTCTCTGCATCTCCCCATATGGCCGATATTGCTTTTATGGAAATCATTAAACACACCATCATTAATCTTTGATGTAACCATTCTGTCACACTGCAAACCCTATGTAAAAAAAACCCCACAATAAACAGGACTTCATAAAGTGTCTCTCCATCTCTCCATCATCAACAGAACCAGACCATGGCCAGATACTACAGTATCATAGATTCACGACTGGTAACTAGGGAAGATGAGGGCGGCTTGGTTGCTATGGATTCTAGCAGCCTGGTCACCATCACACCAGCTGAACAGTTATCAAAATAAATCATTATAATGCTACAGAACCTCTGACACACTGTACTACCAATGTAGCAGTCTGGAAATCATAAATGTTTTTTTATATCCATGTGAACCTTAACGTCACCGATTTCTATGCGTCGTCAAGCCTTTCAGAAAGACCAGTTAGTAAGCTTAGAGGCATATCGGATGTGCAGAACACTGAACGTTGTCCAAATGATGAGTACAATACAGTAAACAAAATGAGGAATGTAATGTTTCCAATGCACGCAATCCCATTAGTATTTTAACTAGTGAACGAGGAAAAAAATGAATTGATACTAGCCTGGTCAGAGGTCACAAAACACAAATACACCCCAAAAAAAATAAGTGTCTCTCTAGCAACAAATATTTGTCTGTTTGTGAAATCCTTGACAATCCTGATAAGCAACACATTTTACAAGATGCCTTGTGAGCCTTTACTAACGGGCTGAATGGCTTCAAAAGATACAAAGGACACAAAAGGCTAGAGCCAAATGTAATGTGTACATGTGCTAGACAGAATGTTCTGGGTGCAGAACTCCTTCAGTTCTGCTGGTGACGGGCAGCTTCTATGAAACGTGAAACGTGGAAAACAGTGGCTTTCTGCTAAGCGCTTTTAAAGACCAGACTAAGACTGTGCATTCAAATCGAATTTTAATCGTGATTTCAATTTCGGCTCCTAACAAAATGTACAAAAACAATATAATCGAGAAAAAAATATGTATTTAGCACATTTACGTTTTGCAAGTAAACTCTCTCATGACAGGCACATGCTCACAAGTGAAAGATCAATATGACAATTATTAAGGGATATTTCACAGTGTTCAGTGTTTTCTCATCCAATTTTTTCACTTCTTTGTCTTCCTCTTTCCAAAGTCAATGAGTCGTATTAACTCATAGTGATTTCAATATTTACCAAACTAATCATGATCATTATTTTTTCCATAATCGAGCAGCCCCACACCCAACACCCTTCTCTGTTCTCCTTGATAAAAGAACCAGCGTTTCTCAACGCGAGAGATGCCCCCATCGGTCAGAGCAATCCGGGGTTGGCCTTGAAAAGGAATCCCAGACGGCCTTCTAAACATCAAACTCACGCGCAGGGGAGCCTATCGAGTCACCCCAGCGAGCGACAACCTTTGCCTGTCCTCTGCTGACCAAGATCAACCCAACTGCAGGGCGTTCTCCTTGGAGGAGGAGGGGGTTGGGAGCCACACAGCCTCCCATGCAACCCAATCCCTCCCCTGTGTAAACGGCACAAAAGGGCCAGTGAAAGTCAAGCAGCGAGAGCAAGACGCCTGGAAGCCTGTAGCCCAGCGATCTGGTTACCTGCTCCATGCAAAACCACAAAACATCTTTTAACATGCGCAAAAATGCTCTACGGAGCCACGATGCCTCCACTGACGACTGCATCCAGGCTGTAAGGCTACGGTGCAGTTCTGCCTCACACTCAGAAGAACAACTTGACACATCAGTGGCTCCAGGTCCACTTGAGACACTGTTATTTAAAGATGCACTCCCCAAGTGTGTTATGGAGCCCCTGGAACCCCACCCCACTTGTCAAGTACAGTACATGTGATCGTATGGAGAAGGGAAGAGAGGTGGGCCTGTAGGGGAAGAAACAACAAACCCACGTTCAGGTAATGTCAGTTTCAACCGCAATATTAGGTTCAGTCCTGGTGCAAAATGCATCTTCAATGTTGACATCTCAGTTGAAAGAACATTAGTGATTTATTGCATTTTTGCGTTCCTGTGGTTTTTTATGCTATATGTAGTCAGTCAGTAGCTGCACATTGTTAAACAGATTATTGTAAAGAGGAATTGGTCTGCATTTTTCAGGATGAATTGTAATTAAGAATAAAGCCTTAGCATGCTCTGGCTTTTACATTCGGTGAACAAGCCTATGTAACAACAATGAGTTTGCAACAGCCATATTGAGTCAGCCCCATGGTCCAGGACACAACCAGCTGACTGAGTGAGAAACACAACTTAATATTCACAATTGAATGACCCATTCTTGACAGTTCACCGACTCCATTGAGCTGGGGTAGGGAGGGACCAATGGGAGTAAATTCACAGCAAGCCCAATTTAAGACAGTTGTATCGGGTTCCATGTCTCTGGCAATTGGCTAAGTGGAACATTATCCAGCCGAAACACTCCACAAACTTCACACTTTATGCGATTATCTCATATTCACATTCCTGAGGAGCTTGAGTTGTGTTCTTCTCACTAACAGTGACTACATTGTGATATGCGCACGCAAGGCAGCGACTCCGAATTCTTTGCCTAAAAGCCCTTTGTTCAGATGTGCATTCGATGAATAAACAAGGCAGCCACTCCGGAGTTAACTTTAAGAGAGAGAGCGATAGTTAGGCCAAACCAACATTGTTACAGGCAATAGGAGAAAAAAAATCCTAATAAAATCTCGAGGTGTTACGCCACTGAAGAAGCCAAATTAAATTATAAACTCCAAATTACATTAGCAATGCAGTTTAATTTATGGTTGCTTCTAGTGATTGATGGGAATTTAGCCATGAATGTCATGACAGGATAGTTCCCAATGAATGATGCAAATCACTAAATGTCAAACCAAATTGGTTACATCAATCAAAACCATCTAGAATGATGCTTGGGCAAACAGGTGACATTTTCCGTTATTTCCTCACAAAAAAAAAAAAAAAGACAATGCCAAAGTGAAACATCTGTTGTGTATTGCAACGGATACAATGGAACGCCAAGAATCTTATCTTCCAGTGACCTCAATATGTTTTCACTGATAAGTTTATCATCAGAGAGTTCAGACACACCGTGATGTTTATGGGACATAATGAGCCCATAACAAGTGCTGGAGTCTGAGAGCCAGAGCAATGGCATGCAACACTGTTATGGCATCAGCATGGCTGAGAGGAACAATGTGGCTAGCTATTGTCAGCTTCGAGTGTTCACATTTTAGTTCACCATAACACACAAAGGCATGGGATCTTCTGTCACACCGGTTCTTGATAACAGGAGACATCACAATGTTGTACAATGTCACAGAAAAGGTGTGTTAATATGACTAGAGGTTACCAGGCCTGTGTGGTCTGGTCTTTCACTTACCAGGGAGTAGGCCGACTTTTCATCTGTAGTGTGTACAAGTAGACCAACTTTTCATGAATTAAGCCTCTAATCTATTCAAAGCACCAAGTGTTTATACTAAGCGTTTATCTATGGGCCAAATTTAAACACAGCATATTGCTCGGGTCACTATACTAATACTATGTGAGTAACCCTTATGAATGCACAGTAGGGTCATAAAATTAGACTAAGTTGTAGAGCAGAAACAGAGAAGCAGTCACTGGGAACCCAACAGCACGTGATGCATGGGATGCTCTTAATCTAATCCCTGTGAACAGTGAGAGCGCATAAATCACAAAACGCAGGGAACCCAATTTGTTTTAACTAGAATTTGACAATTTGATGATGAATGAGCCAAGCGACTAAGAAGCTGCCTGCCTCCTTTATCTTCATTGTGTACTCAGAAAACCAATGTGTTGCAGCCAAAGCAGAACTGACATGTTGGAACATGGTGATGTCTAGCAGCTGCAAACAGAACATGGAAGCGTTTTATGAAATGTGAATTGGCACTTTGTAAAAAAACTAAAAAGAGCAACATACTTATAAGGTTACAGACAGGTTATATGCATTGTATACTGGCAAATAAAGATTATTAATCCTAGTGGATAGGGCTGTGCAATTAATTGCATTTTTATCGTGATTTAAATGTTTCCTCCTACCAATTACAAAAACAATATAATCAAGGGAAAAACATTATTTTACACTTTAAGTTTTGCAAGTAAACTCTTATTTTGTCTTGTGTTCTGAATGGCAGGCGTACACGCTCACTTTTGCACATTTCAGGGTGAAAGTGAAATATCAACATGAAAAGTATTAAGGATATTTCACAGTTGAAGTTGTTTTCACTGATCATTTGTTTCACTGTTAAGGTGCAGTAAATTCAACATCTTTATTAAGTCAATAAGTAATCTTATTATATAATGGTGATTTCAATATTGACCAAAATATCCTGATTTTTACTTTGACTATTTTGGTTAACTAGTGGATCACAGTATCCACAAATGCTTTGGCCTGCTTCATATCATTTAAAATCAATATATTGTTACATATTTTAACCACATAATTAATATTACCAGGCAAAGACATACACTATTGGCTAGATGCTCTTAAAAAAACATTTCCAGCCAATCTGTAAAACTTTTTCGGCATGCCAAATGCTTACAAATGTTACAGTACTGTAAATGAGCAGAACTGCACAGTGTTCACAATATATAATTATCTAGGCTGGCAGATTCACTGTGTTCTCTCTAACAATATATCTCTGTTGTTTTAAGCAATGGGATCAAATCAGAGATGGCATCTGCAGCGAGCGCCACAGAGTGTCAAGGCATGCATTAATCCCGAAAGCTGCACTCCAGACAAAACACCATGCAAGCACATCTTTATTAGAAAATGAAGATAAGGTCATGGACCACTGTAAAAACGTTATTATTAAGATATACTGGTCAAAAAACAACGCTCAAATATAGTCCAGATGAAGCACAAACGTCAGTTATCTTAAAGTCTGTTATCTTAACTGATAAGCAGCAGTACTGTACAACCCAAACACTTGACTTAAGTAAGAGGTTGTAAGATTCACACTGTTAAAATACACAAACACTTACACATGCTATAACATTTGCATCAATGTAATGATCACCAGGTTATACTAAGATGGTGGTGCAGTTTTCAACTGACAATGCATTCTCAGCTGGGTCTACTTGAACTGAAAATGCTATTTGGGATTTTCGAGTTTTATAGATTGCTATTATTTTCACTCCCCACTAAGCTGTTTTGAACATAATATGGGTGTGCCATCAAAACTCAGTGTCGGGGGAGAAAAAAAGACTACCCTAATCAATGACTAATACTCACCCGTCCTTATAGAAATTGAGATAGACTACGCACTGTATGCTGACATTCAGTGGTCAGTAATGTGAATTGGTAATGACAAATGTAGTATACGAATGGTCTACAGTGGGTCGCTGAGAGGCTGACCGCCCTGCAGCAAAGACAAATATAGGAAGGCTCAGTTATTATCAGTGACGTTCTATAGTAGGTGTAGTAGGCGTGTAATATACAAGCAGCCAGAGCCCTTTATAAGGCCTTCTGTTTGGTATTATGAACACAACATACGAATGTTTAAATATACGAACAAAACGGTGATTGCGAAATGATCTGCAATGCGCACGCAAGCTCGTTTCTATAACGTCCAAGCCAAGGCATTAAGCCAAGGCATTATAAGCCTATAGGCTACCAAGGAAATAAGTCTGTTCCAGTCAATGGTCATGTGACTATTATTACATTATTAAATATAGAATATAAACTGTAATGGCACCTAAATCAGATTAAACGGAGTGAATGAGTAAATGAGTGAATGGTTATGACTTTTTAATATCTAAAGTAGCTGAAAGGCAGACAATACTGATCAAATGTTTTGAAATAGTTAAAATATGTAAACCCGTTTACGTCTGTATAATGTTGCTTGTTTATTATTGCACAATTGATACAAAGTGTTGGTCGGACGATGCACTTGCTGTCCTCGCAGGATATACAGGACCATCCCTGAACAGGTTACACGATCCTTTCCGAATCCAAGATACCTCCACCAACAGATCCTTTTTTTGACAGGATCCAACAGAACCCTTAATTTGCCGGTTATTGCAAATCTGTCTCAATATTTCCGAATTTACAACGATGTCAAATAGCTCACCGAGAGAAACCAGTGTCATGCCAAATTAGGTATCCCCGCCGAGATTGCTCCTTTGCTTACAATTAAGAATATTAGAAAACATCATTGATGCTATAGGCTATTACTTTTACAGCATTAGTTTAGTGCCGCAGTGTATATCTACTTTGTTTAATTTGCTTTGCGCAGTGTTTTCTATGCCTGACCGTATATGTGTGGCCAATGTGATAGAGCGTATAGGCCATTAAAATTGTTACATTCATATATTGTAAAGATAACACCATAGTTGCAAATAATAACATTGAAATATCAGATTATACAATTATGCAAACTACGTATGTGTTAGGGCTAGTGTAATGTAGGAACAACTGCGGCGCGGGGAGCAATTTCGCCACCACACCTCCTATGGCTTACCTTTAGCTGCCTCCACCGCACATAATAGTCCGAGGACCAGTCCGACAGTGGATGCAAATTGTTTATTCACTCGGAACTGCATCCCGAATTTCAGTTTTTAAAAACGCGGTAGTGGAAAGAATCCTCTTCTATCCCGGCCAATCGGGTCGATCAGTTTTCTTTCAGGAATAATACAATCCAGAAGATGAGTTTGTGTAACCGCGGTAGGTCTAAGATGGCCGTCGCCACAGCCGCTCTGCTATTCCCTTCAATCACCGCTCTCTCGCAGTTTTGCAGCTGTATCCAACGAGACCGATGACCAGTGACGTCATGCTGTTATTGTGGGAGCGCAGGGTGCTAGTATAGCACAGACGGCTAGACCCGAGGGTGCATTTCTTATTACACCGTAATACATTCAATTGGATTTACACAAACAGAAACAAATGTTCCAGCAGGCATCTATATATGTGGAACATTGAAGCTGAATGGGAATTGACCACCATTAGTGTTAAAGATTAATGTTAATGTTTTAACACGAACGCCAGTCTTGCCAGATAAATAATCGTGTAGGCTATAGTAGCGATTTAACAAACTAGACCCAACCACAGTTTGAACCATATATATGTAAGACATACATTTTTTATTGAAAATGTAGTCTGTACTTTACTGTCAAAACTATAATTGTAAACCAGTTATGCCTTCAGGCGAGGCTGACAATGGAAGAATGAACTCACAAAAGGATTGCATAATATTTCCAGCATTGTTTGCATAATGATAATGGTAAACTAATGAATGGTAAACACTGTACTTAATCCATTGCGACATGCTAGGGATGTATAATTTATGTCGTTTTAGAAATTATTGGTTCTATTTACGACATACATATTAGTACGATGATCTGGCAAGCTCATTAACATATTGAGACCATGAGCTTAGTTTACATATCTTTAGTTGAATTGAATAAAAAATGTAGACCTTGAAAATAATTCCACTTTTAGTAGTACAGTTAGGCCTTATCGCATGTAGCCTAGTATAAATACTGCATGTACAGTATAAATACTGTGCATGTGATAAGGCCTAACTACTACTAGACAATATAGTTCAAATCATCCTAGGAAGAGTTCTCCAGACAATCTCAGCAAATTACCACAGTTGAGAGGCCACAATTAACCGATGTGTCTATAAACAAGGGAATTATAGAGCCTCAGAGCCATGAAAGGGCACAATGTCCGTTTGTTTTCCCCTTGGCAGGACATGAAATAGCCGGAGTGAAAGCATAGAACCCATGAGCCCTCCCCGTCTACCACCACCACACACACACACACACAGATGTCCAGCCCTCTGGGAAACGGAAGAATGTCTATTGTGGCTTGTCTGTCTGTGGGACAACAGTGGGCAATAGAGGGGCTTGCATTGGTGGATATGCGTGAAACTACACTGAGGTGTCACAAAGGTGCTACTTCCTCACCCACTGCTGTGAGCGTTCCCTGTCTGCTGGGACATCCATGCCTGGATCACCGCAGGTGATTCACTGGCAATCATTTGCATCATCGCTCTTCCCTTTCTAGTGATAATGTGAGACGTGTCTGCGTTTTCACACTTCTTTTACCTTACGTTGACAAGTTCGTATAGACGATAATAAGTAACTGAAAAGCCAGTTGTACTCACAGACAATGAACATGAGCTAATGGATCTACTAAGGATGTTTCTTGCATTAGCCTTTCATAGTAATTATCTTTGCAGTTCATATCATATTAACACATAAATCAGGGGAAACTATAAAGTTACAAGAATATTTTAATTATGTAGCAGTTATTTTTGTGCATTTGGGCAATTTACATAGTTTATGAAAATGTTATAATGGTTACCAAAGCATAACCTGGTAAGGACATCCTGATTTCTCTCGGATATCTGCATAGTGGTCGATAGGCAATTTAGCCCATGGGTTCAGAGATTGTGATTTTGCAAGCCCCACAATTTATTCCTCTCTGACTAATAGTCTGGAAGCTCCATTCAAAGTTGTTTGTCTTTGCCAATAGTTTCTCAAATAATAATTAGCAAGTGATTGGACCACCCAGGACAAGAAACATTATCAAACCCAGATGCTAGTAGACAATTGGACCACCTTCAACCAATCAGATTTTCTCCCTGATTGAATCAGTTTTCAATAGTTCCCATATTGATATGAAACCATGCTTTCAAGAAACAACTCCAGATGGTACTATACCATAGGTGGTGTATGCACCATGGATAAACAATGAATCTGTGGATGTAAAAAATTATCACAAGAATCTGTCAAGAATGGATTTTCAGTATGAAAAAAGTCGCATTTGTTACAGAGTCTGACTTTACACCTGGCGGCCAGAATTGAGGCTTCCAGAAATAGTGTTACCACATAATTATTATTAGAACCCCTAAAGTTCTGTTCGTAAGCAAAATCTATCTATACCAATTTCCATTTTTGGTATTAAACAGTTCCCTCTACTGTGTGTGTGTGTGTGTGCGTGTGTGTGTGTGTGTGTGTGTGTGCGTGTGTATGTGTGTGTGTGTGTATGCGCGCAAGCGTGCGTACAAGTGCACGTGTGTCTGTGTGAATGTTGAATTGCTGGCCTTGGGACTTCAATCAACATAGACTGTTTGTAATGAGTGTGCTGTAGGTAGCAATTATAACGGTCGGCTGGTGGCACACAGTGCAGGAAGAGTGTTGTGTAAATGTGGGCATTAGTAGAAGCTGTGTCCACCGAACACCAAAGCCATTATAGCCTTCCTTCCTGGAGTTGGGACTGTAGCTTGTTGTTATTACAGCGATCAAGATCTCCCACTACATGGCAACTCAATCATCCAATTTTAAGTAAGTGATTGCATAACTCAGAGGTCTTCAACGTTTTTCGAACATGACACTGTGACCCCCTATCACATAAATATTTAGTTGCCGGGCCAACAATAATGTGTAGGGCGTACATAGTGCCATGTACCATTATATAAAAGCAGGCCACTAAATAATCCATTAAAATAATTATTGACAGATTTATATATTTATAGCACAGGTTGTATTTATGTTCATGTATATTTTCTGACATTTAGATTTTGGAAGAAAATAAGCTTGGGACCAAATTATATGGAGGACCCCCTGCAGTACCTCTGAGGATTCCCTAGGGGTCCCGGACCCCCTGTTGAAGGCCTCAACGTTGCTTATTGTCTGTGTGTGAAAACCAAAAAGTGTTTCTACACAACCCCTCTGTGAAAGGGAACACAAAGTGGTGCAGACCGCACCACAACACTATCCTAGCCTTGGAAATGTGTGTACAAGGGAACACAAAGTGGTGCACACCGCACCACAACACTATCTTAGCCTTGGAAATGCATGTACAGTGTTAGGGGGCGGATCTTCCGAAGGAGCACCATGGAATTGAAGGGAGAGGTACTTTTGTTTTTGGTGGGTTCAATTATCAACAATCTGTCTCCAGCATTGCTTCACCTTTAATAAGATAGGGCTCATTATGCAGGAAGGTTTTTTTAGGCAGCAGAACCAAGAGCTTCTATTAATAAGCCTCTTATGACTTATTGAATATTAATGATGTGTAGAGATGAAAAGATGATCTATTTGTGTTAGTCGCACATTGCTGAAAGGAACAGTGTGTCTTTTTGATAAAGTGTCTTAATATTTAATTTGCCCAAGGGAAGACACACTAGATATTTCAGAAGAATTCAGATGAGTATTTTTAGATCATAAAACAACATGTTTTTTCCCATCCACTCTGTCTAAAAAAGTTTAATATTTAATGGTATACAGTGGTATACCATTATATGCCTAT
>JAODLL010051468.1:0-14793 GCA_026546735.1 Forbesichthys agassizii
AGTGCTTAGTCACACGCACACCAGAATGTTACTGACACTTGCTAAAAGGTGAACATTCATTTGTATGTTTTGAATTTGTAAAATATTATAGTTTCATAGGAGGTTTCATAGACTTGGCAAATGCTTTTTTCAGAAGTACCCGTTATGGGTGCAAATATTCTGAGGCTTTTATTGTTCATATTTATATCGGAATTATACCGTATATATATATATATATATATATAAGTATATCGTGATATAAATTTTGGCCATATCGTCCAGCACTAGTAATAACACATACTACTGCGTTTTTTGTTGGTTTATTTATACTCCTTGCTCGTCCAGGGCACAAGGTCAGGTCAGGCGCTGGTATGGATTTAGTGTCTTGCTGGAGGACATGTTAGTAGGGCTGGCGCTTGTCGTCACGGGTGATGAATCCCGGGGCGTTACCCGGCGAAGGGATTGCCTCCACAGCACTCCGTATCCTCTCATGCTTTGCTGAGCACGGCCATCATGCCGAATGCCTTCATGAACACCGTAGCATGTACTATCTGATAACGCGTTAGTGTGCATTATTCCACATGCAGATCGTTACAGCAACAATCTCCATTGTGTTTCACTGCTATTTAGCGCTGATTGAGGGAATATAATTATAATCACACACAACCAGCTTCCAATTCATGAAGTCTTTTCAATGTGCAGTGCTAACTGTTTGGTTAATCTGCTCACTAAGTGCAACCTTTGTGCCTATCAATGCATGAAAAATAAAAAACAAATCACCTACTGGTCTGCCAGGGTAAAAAGGTAAAAATAAGTATATAATCAAGAGTATAAAAGCGACCATTGGCCCACGTGCAGTTTGTACTCGCTGCATAAAATGATTCCCTGCACTATATCTATTATGTTGTACATTGCTACTATGAAGGGAACATGGGGTCCTTTTGTGCCTGCAAAGCTGGTATGCAAGTTGCTGACCATTTAAATCACTACATGAGTTTCACTTTTTCCCTTCCTGAAGTCTAGCAGCCTTCATTTTAGACTGATTTTGAAGCTACATGATAATCCATCATTGCGTCATACTGTATATGTAAGAGCAGGAACCTGCCTGCGCACAGTTTCAAGTGCTGTTCACTGAAATAGAAAAAGAGCAGAGAACAATACTAGTGAACTGTATATCCGGCTGGCTAATACAGTAATCTAGGATATCCTCAATTCATACAATGCGAGCACAATTCACTGTGTGGTAAAGCAGCTGTTCCTTCGCTTCAAAGAACATTTCTCTGTTGGTGCTCTCTCATGTTACCTCTCTTATCTGCCTCTCAAGCTGCACTGCTCCCTTTTGTGAAGGAAAGTGCACCAGAGCCAGGCAGCCCGAGAGATTTTGTTTGGTTGGATAAGAGTGCTCTTAAACCAGAGTACAAGAGAGAGAAAATGAGGAAAAAAAGGCCGTGCATAAGATGGACAGCATGAGCAAAAGAAACAGAAATACAACACACAGAAGATAGAGAGTCCTAAAGTCCTAAACTTGTGGGTCTGGTTTGTCAGAAATGAGTTCAGGAGATGCACAGAATGAACAAGGCCAGTGTGGATTGAAATCAAATTCAGTAAACATTCAAATATGCAGTGTTAAGTTTCCAACAGAGTGATCAAAGTCTGGCCTGCATGGCTCCGCCTGAGATTACAGTCTGGAAACACTGTTTGCTGGCAGCCCAATCAGCGTGGGCTAGTGAGATGACATTTAACTCAACTCAACTCGTGTTTCGAAATAGCTAGATGAGGGGATCAAAACAATTCAGCACTGTCCAATAGTTTCAAAGTTAACCAGAGGTCTGTGCAAAGTAGGAGGAAACAACTGCAAACACTTCCCAATAGAGCGTGGCCAGACCATATTCACAAAGTGAAAATGGTCTAATCTTTAGATCATCAATACCTGCGATTGAAAGGACTCTATTATTCCAATTGGAATTGGGTTAGAAGCCAAACCCGAAAGAAAATGCTCCATATTAACACCTCAATCGGAAGAGAAAGGACAAACTCAACTGATATTTTATTTCACTTTAATTGGGAAGATTCCATTCATAAAAAAGTTTTTTTTTTTAAAGTGTCAAAAAAGTGTCCATGTATACCCAGCTAATCAACACTTGCAATTCTTGACCTGAGTGAAATAGCCTTTTACTAATACCTTTCTACTCTGCACCTAAACTCTTCCTACTTTTAAACAAACAAACTTTACTTGGATTGAAAAAATGTAGCGATTGGAAGCTAATACAGGAAATATCTCCTTGCAGTCCGCTAGTTTACCATTATCCGCACGTGCTGATAAAAATAATCTGCTACTTCTATGCAGCCCTGGCTCCATATAGGAAAACAAAGTGGCAAACAACGCTTACAGCAACAATGCCCTAGCCTTCGCAATGCATTTCCAATGTGTGCGGCAGAGCTACTGAGGGGGCACCCAGTGGCATTGAAGGAAGATGTGTTTTTGCTTTGATGTGAATTTGAAGTTAGCATTCAAGAAAGCCTTACTATAGAGTACCTTCAGAATTATATTGCAAATGTGTCTTATGCAAGTCCATATTCAGACTGTTGTACGTGAAAGGAAACACAGAGGCATTCGAAGGAGATAACCTGTTGAGGTACATTTCATAATCACTCCAATTAAGTCTTAAACAATAGTCGTGACATGTTCCTGTTATGCGTGTTTGTTTTGCATGAGTTAAATGTAGTCCTCAGACGTATTTTTACCTTCACAGGTCATTGAGAAACATCTTAAATATACCACAAAAGTAAGGTGTGAAGTGGTGTTATCACCTTACTTCACACAAACCGTTCAAAAGCACATAGGGTGTGTGTTATCAACAGTAGCAGGAGTGAGTTGTGAAAAGTTGGGGTTTTCGTAATTGAATGTGTGAGACAGCCTAACAAACGGGGGGGGGGGGGGTCGCTGTCAGGAGCACGTAAAGATGTCCCTCTCACAAGTGATTTACACCTTCCTCCACCACGCCCGCCTCGCTTTCCCTCAATCCCCACATCTGCCCTCTGCTCACAAGTTCACCAGCCACCAACAATTACTGCTCTCCGCCTCTCCTCCCGGAGCCTTCGGACTTCAGCCTGTTTGACTGGCTCCATTTTCACACAATTTTTTTGTTTTTTTTAAACTCACTACCCATTCCCTTTGTACTGTCAGCCTCTGGCAGCCAACTCTCCTTTCTATCATCTTTTCTGCTTTAAATCACCAACCTCTTTCTATACCCACCCCATTATCTCACTATCCCTGCAATACACCCCCCCTTCACTATTAAAGAAATGGGACTGCAGCAATTCTTACTGCTGACTCGTGGTAATGCACAATTTTGTAATACTGCCTATTCCGTTTAGGTGACCCAGGAAATGCCTGTTTTGAGATGCTGTCCCACGGAGGCATTGTATTTCCTGGTGCTCCTCACATCTGTAGAAGTATAACAAAGCTTGTCATATGACTCATGCTGTCGTATGATATGGGCCTTTTTATTTAACACTAACACACAATTGGAAAAATGTCCAGGCAGTTTTAATTGACATTTTGAAGACAAAAAAGACAAAAAGAACAAAACTCAATTCTGTGCTGTTCATGCACACACAGTAAGTATAAAAGATGTGTTATTCTATGTAATAATAACTCGATTAACACTTGATTGCCAAGGGGAAGTTCAAGATCTAAATTTACAAAACAGACCAAAATATTTGCCTTTAGATCTAACAGGTCCTTTATTGTGAAATTCAAGTTCTTCCAGTTATGCAATCAGTTGGGGGTGAAAACAGACATTTTGAAATCAGACTGGTAGTGTAACTCCTCTGTATCCATTTAGCCATCATTAACCAGACAGATTTGGCACCAAGACAGCATTTCTGGACTGTAACCAATAATCAAAAAGTACACTGCCTATGTTATGATGAATAGCTGGCTAGCCACGTAGGCCACTGAGCAAAATGCTGATTTAGATTCAGAGTGCCGAGCAACACAATGAGCAGAGCAGAGCCAATGTTATATATTTCATAAGGAAATATATAGGGTGTGTGTTATCAACACACCCTATATATAGAAAAAAGTCAAGATGCAGATTTTGACATTTTTTCCAGCAACACATGCATGGCCCACACGGTTGGGAATTAACTGATCACATGTAATCAGTTGTAATCTGACTACGAAAAAACAGTAAACATAATCAATTACAGTTATCATCTAAAATAGTGTAAATCAGTCTGTTTTTTGTTTATGAGAAAACAATATCAATCAATAATTGAAATAAATACATACTTTAATCTGATCTCCTGAGCCACATAAACAGCCACAAAAAAAGAAAGCTTTGGCGCTGCCAATGCAGTAAATTGCTTTAGATGGCATTTCAAAGAACAATGTTTAAGAGTGAAGTAACCTAGTTGTAAAGTAATGGAAAGTATGTTACTAAATGTAGGTAATCCAAAAATGACGTTAATGATTATAATTTTTGTCTGGTAACTAGTAACTGTAACGGATTACATTTCAAAAGTAACCTGCCCAACTCTGATGGCACATCGCCTATACATACAGTACATGCATTGTTCCATTTCCTACTGTGTTTTTCAGCAATTTAGCACAGGTCTCTTCATCCCCCTGCACACATCTTATAATAACACAGGCCTGATCAACCACAGCATGTGCTCCTCTTGTCAAGCAGCACTCTGAACAGTCTAATACACACAATCATTTCCATCTTTAACCAGCAGGTCACTGCTAATCTTATGATCTACCAGCCACCTTGGCCGGTGACTCAAAAAGTTAATTTCGGACCCTGGGAGTACCCCAAAAAATGTGGTACAACTATTGACAATAAAACAATTTCAAGAGATTGCACTTGAAATAGATGCTTCCATTAATTAAAACAACAAAACACTAATAATAATGTAATAAAAAAATTAAAGTGGTTATTTCGTCACACACAATCAATATGAATACTGAGAATTAGTCTATAAGTAATCAATGTACTGAACAAATGGACAATTTGGATTTTGCTTCCAGGTAGTATTAGTGGCTACCATACATAACGTTTTTATAGTTTGGTAAGAGCCACTTGAACTGGAAGTCATCAAGTGCACATTTGTTGAACTTTCTTTCAATCAAGCAGAGAGGCCTTAATTCAAGGGCCTAATGCATATGCAACAATGCAATTAAATAGCAAATACAACCGCTGAGATCCTTTAACAATGTGAGGCTATGAATATATATTTTAAATTAGCTTCGGTTTAAGTAGCTTTCAATGACCTCCCAATTTGGCCTGCGTTCCATTTTCAAGGCTAAAAAAATAACATCCTGCCATGCCTTCAAATTTCTATAATTTGATCATTTCTATACAGGTCACTACTAATCTGATCGCGGTAGTCTATAGGCTACTTATGATGGGCGCAGTGAAGTGTTTCTACAGTCAATATCCATGAATATCATTGCATTGTCCCTCTTGAAGTGGAACCTGATGTGACCTGGAGAGAATCAGGCATGTGCCATATATCCATCTGAATCCAGGATCAAGACTGTGCAGACATTAAACAACAAGTCCAACCACAGCACTAGCCAGATAGGAGGGTCATTACTTCACTTTGCTAAGAAAGTCTGGGTTAAGGTAAGGCCATGCACGCCCTCGAGGTTCGAGGCCGGCGACAAAGCCGGCACCGCGCTGACCTAGATTAATACCGAACTGTGGCCCAGCCAGAACTGCTCAACGCGCCACGGTTTCCTGTATCCTGCCGGTCTGTCTGAGTGTGAAATGATTCCATCTGTCAGGCTCAGCTGGACTGTGTGAACACTGCTGCCCACACACACACAAACACACTACATTCTCACATCACATCACGCACGCACACGCACGCACACACACGCACACACAGCGGCTGGGGCCAAGGTGGGCGTCTGGCTGCCTCCAGCCTGGAATGAGGGAGAGGGGCCGGCTCAGAGAAGTCAGCCCAGCATGTAAGGCTCCAGGCGGGGAAGCAGTCTGTCTGAAGGGAATGGGCGTGGCCACTGTGTGGATGATGAGGCTGATTCATAGCAAATGATCGCGCGAGGCAGCCCTCTCCCTTCACGCTGACGTGATAATCTGCAACTTACTAGCTAGGAATACTGACTACACACACACACACACCCACCCACACACCGGAAATATTGCCCCGGGGTGTATAACATTTTTTTTTTTTTAAATGTTGTATTCCTGGATGGGCAAATAGTCTCACAAAACAACTATTCAAGCCCTTTGTGATCTTGTATCATACTGCAAGATAATGCAGCAGGTGTATCTGCCTGTTACTGTTAGGCTATGTACGGTATGTGTACTGTGCGGATCATGCGGGTTAATTACACTGGCTCACTGCCCTCAGCAGCAGGTATTCAATCACACCAAAGACGGAGGGGGAAAAAACATCTAGGCATCCCTCAGCCACCTGGTAGCAACACGCAGCAGGGATGAAGGCCAACTGTGGTTAAATGACAATAAAAGCATGCATGATGCGTTTGCAGGAGGCAGCACTGCTAATTAACACAATGGAAATGATCAAACAGAGATGAGTGATATTCTGGGCTGATACCAATGTTAGATATTCCAACGTTCATGAAATACTCCCACGACATTCCCAACATTGTCTGTGACTTCATTTATTTTACACAAACCACATGAGCACACAGAACTCCTACACCAGAGTGCCTAGAGTTGGGTCCAGCCAGTGGCTATTATGGGTGCTACAGTATTCTAGTATTGGGTCACTCTACATCAGAGTCCCCAGAGTTGGGTCCAGCCAGTGGCTGTTATGGGCGCTACAGTATTCTAGTATTGGGTCTCTCTACACCAGAGTTCCCAGTTGGGTGAAGCCAGTGGCTGTTATGGGCGCTACAATACAGAGTATCTGAGCGGAGCAGAGCGGTTGGAAATCCCATATTTGGAACTGTGGTCAATCACAACTTATATTGTACATGTATTGCATAACTATTAGACTAAATACAGTGTAGTGTAAGAAATTCTAGACACAATTATAGTAGCTAGGATGCTAGCTGATTAGCTGTTTTGCTAGCATGATGTTCAGACATAATCTGAACGGACTATCCAAAGGAGCAGACAATAAAGTTGTTCATTTCACAAGCATTTTGTTTCTTTACATATTCTTAGCAAATTAGTGTTTGCTGTAACATTACTGAGCGATGCTCACGTGAAGTTGCCGAACTGTTGATGTTGAATGATAATAATTACTCCACTATCAGCGTTGCTTGCGTCATAGCCTCAGCCTCTTCCGTTCATTAGCACTACATCACATAAGCAACTATGTGCTGAACGTCTGATGCATAGGCCCTTGTAAGATCGACACTTTACTATCTGACTTTCGGGAAGTAATATTGTCGATATCCATTGGCTGTTAGCATTGTCACTCAAAAGTATGTCTCCGTAATTTCCAGTGAAACGAAAAAATTAAAATGATTTTACTCAGTAACCGTAGTTTTCCTCATTGCAAGTTTAACGTCCGACTTGGTGATTGAGTTACGTAGTTCGTCGTCGTGCATGTCAATCAAAATACCTCTCCTGTCAAGTAGGCGGGCACTGATGCAGTTAGCCAGCGCTGTGTCCCAGTCCCAGACCTTCCTTAAGGAAAGGCTGGCTCTACAAGACTACTTTCGTCATGACAGCTACCCTGTGCTTGTTATACTGTAGTAGGTATGCTAATCGCTGACATTATCAGTTAGGCTAAGCGCAAAGTTTTAATGTGCTGTTATGTAATGTGTGTGAATTGACCTGGATATGACGCGCCATCCGTTGCGCTAAATAAATCTGCATAATCTGCATACTCTGCTACAGTATTCTAGTATTGAGTCATCTTCTCCCAATCTGCAAATGGAGAGGCTACTGTTGTCCAAGTCAGACCACAAATAACAAAACATTTAGCCAGGGGGGCAAAAATGATGCGACACAACAGATTCACATCGGCCACTGAAATCGGTGCATGGCATCTTATTTGAAGATAGGCGCATGGCAGTCAATGTGGCAAATACCAGCCAATACCAATATCAGTGCATCCCTACAATACTGCAAAAACTGTGTAAACCAAAACTGATATGCTGTGTAGCAGTGATAGTCCTTGAACCGAACTTAAATCTTATTGCAGGCCATAATGTCCCATCCCAGCCATAATAATCCAGAGATCCTCTGGGAATTCAGGCTCCAAAGAATATTGTTCTAACAATGCATGCCTGCTAGCTATAGGTTTACATTTTGCAGATTAATATTCCACCTTTCTCAAGTTCAACAGAAAAATGCATTGTTGTGTAAGGTGCAAAATAGGCAGTGAAACGCATTGAATCAAATATTAAAGCGAGTTTGATGTTGAAAAAGCGGAATGGAAGTGCATAATGCATTAAAGCAGTATTTTCTGAAAGACTGTGTGGGAACCCAAGGGACACTAATTTCAAACATATCAACTCCATAGAACGGGGACTTTACACAGAGGGCTGAGTGGGTGGGACTGAGAGTCTGGGGCTTCTCGCTGGCTGAGTAAAACATTAACCCACAGTAAATCCTTTTTGTTTAGGATCAGGACTCAAACACGGCTGAAAATCAAACATATTGGTGCGTGAACCAGCCAGTGAGTTGAAAAGCCAACCACCCCACTGCGTCGCTCAGCAGCTGGGAATCAAAGCATTAGCCCCAGGCATGCCAAACATTGGTAATATCCATATTTATAGGAAGAGTGGTAAGACTGTGCTATTTTCCTGCACCCTTCTCCGTGACTACTAGCAACAGGAAGATACGATGTCTTACGATGAGAAGATATTTGCCAACAATGTGATCAAAAGTATGTTTGTTCAGATGACTACGTTGACGTATGACTAAGTGTGTTGTACTGTGTGTGTGTGTGTGTGTGTGTTAGCCCTCTAAAGCAGTGATCACACAGTGTGCAGCTCATTTCACTGACGGGGAAGTGCATTCTCTCTCAACTGTGTGTTCAGGGAGTCAATTGGTTCTGTGGATTACGGCCAGATTCTGTTTGGCCCCTTGCCAATATGTATGCTTCCAAAGAGGTTGTTAGATGCAAAAGAACACACACTACATATATGGTTTAATGCTTAAGTCGTTTTAGGTTAAGGTCTGCAAGCAAAAAGAAAAGCACTGTAGATTGTGAAATGCAAGGTAACAAGCAAGATGCAAACACTAATTCCAATTTAATGGCATCCTCTATCAGCACAATAAGGGCATAAGAGGGGAGTGTGTAACAAAGACATTCCACAAGCAGGTCAAAGTCCAGGGAGATTCACAGCACCATTGGCTACCCAGTAAGAGCCTGATGCTCCTTCAATACAGGGCTGCCCAGCCAACACCCATCTAAAATAGAAGCACTACAGCGTCAAGATAGCAAAATAATCTGCTATACCTAATCTGCATCAAATCACCCTAATAAACTGCAGACTATAGTATAGGGGTGCACAATACTGATAAAAAAATACAAAAGGTTATGGGAAATCAAAATAAACATCAAAATATATTCAGAACATAGGGCTGGGCAATATGGACCAAAAATCATGTTCCGATATATTTAGGTTGTATACCAATACTATATATATATATATATATATATATATATATATATATCAGTATGTTCTATAAAGTGGGCTAAATGTTCAGGAGGAGAAAAAACAGGAAATCCGACGAATTTTGCAGCTATAATGAGTTTACTCAATTTAATCCACATTTGTTTTTTATTACCGGTACCTTGTAATACTAGCTGGCTACCTGTATCAGAAATGGAAATTGAGCATGTATCAACACACGCATCTCTCCACAAAAATGGAATATTGCAAGTTCGCAACATTTTCGATATGATATTGTGCAATGTGATATTGCGATAATGATACTGAATTGATATATTGGGCCCCTCTACATAGGCCACTGTATATTCCTTAGGCCCACATGCATTAATCCACTGTCCTCTAAATTTAACAAGGATTGAATCATTCATTAAATCCATCAACATAGTGTGAAAAAGTCTAAAGCTCCTTGCACAAAGCACTGCTATTAAAACCGCTAAGACACCGCATAGTGAAAGCAAACATACACACGCACACAACATCTGAACGAAACATCCTATTAGGCTGCGCATTCACCGAGCCATTAGCATTTAAATGTGCAGGAGCTCTGCTCCTTTCAAAATGCCATTTTACACAGCTGCAAGGAGAGTTCTGTCATTGTCAAAAACAACTTTTTTTTCTATTCAAGGACCTTTTCAAATGTCAGGGCCAATCAAACACAGCATGGCAGGTCCACTGGGTGAAGAAAGAGAAAAAAAAGAAATAGTGCTCAGAGGACGGTGGAGAAGAAAAGAAAAGCTTCTCTCATGCATATTCATGTGGTTAGACAGTTCAATGTCTCCCGCTTCAGAGGTAGAGGTAAACCAGCCTTCGGTTTGCGTGGCAACAAGCCGAACTTATAAAAAAAAAAGAAAGTTTCTAACGCTTTTCATCTCCACCACACCATGTCCAAATGTCACTCACAGCGCATTTACGGCAGTGCGTCGGCCCCACGAGTTACTCACGGAAAATAAAATACAAATAAAAAACACACACAAAGGCTCTCGACTCTCTTCCGTTTCTCTCCCATCAGCAAAGGTTCTCTCTGCGGTGGTGCTCAGCAGCATGGCAAAACACCGACCCGGGCATCACATCAGCAGTTTGGACATCTCCCTTTTACTTGTTCCCTGACGTCAGCAGGACAGAGGGAGGCTTCTGACACAGCCGGACGGGCACGGGCGGGAATAAGGGCTCTGACTGCTGAGGAGAGACATTGGAGAGACCCTTCCTCTGTCTTAAGCCTCCTCCTCCTCATCATCATCAACCCCCCCCCCCACACACACACACACACACACACACACACAGACCCCCACAGAGGACCAATGCAATCCTGGGAGATTGGTGGAAGGGAGACAGAGGGAGATAGATAGATACGAAGGAGAAAATAAACAAAATCAAAGCAAAACATTCAGTGATAGACCAGGGCTATTCTTTCCCTTCAATCTGTCCATCTTTCCAGGCTGTCTCCTACCCCACCCCCCACCCCCCCTCTCCTCTCTGCGGCTCTTCTCCGGCGAGCGGTTCTCATCCTGGAGGGGGGGGGGGGGGCGACACTATTAACTGGCCACGCTCAGGAGCAGTGCTGCGGCGGTCGTGATGCTTCCATAACGATGCCCGCAGATAGAGCCTCCTCATGCTCTCTGGGACGCCCTGCTGAGTTCAGATGGAGCTTTATATCTCTAAAAGTCTGCCCCCCCACCCCACCCCTCCCCCCTTCCCCAGAAAAACTGAGCGACAGCGGAGCCCGCAGGCATACATCATAGAGTGCATAAAAACGCACATGCACACATCCATTGTGAGCACTTGCACAACACTGCCGTCAACCCCATCGCTGAAGCTCCATTAACGGCTAAATCCTCAACATTTTGTAAGAAGGACGAGGGACAGAAGAGAGGGGAAAAAAGGCGGGAAAACAGCTTGACGACACTTGGCAACCTCCGATGACAAAAGTGCTGGCAAACGCTTCCCTGTGTCAAGACAGACTGTTACTACATCGCCTGCAGGAGAAGTTCCTCCTTGTTGTATGCCCTCCATAACCATCTCAGGCTCAATGTCCACGGAAGCAGGTGAGAGCAATTAGCCCTTCCTCGGGAGGAAAGATGGCCAGTCATTAAAGAGGACAATGGGGCTACACACCAGGTGGGCTATTAGCCAGCCCAGCGGTGTGAGCAAACTCCCACAGTCATAAATACAGAGGGCAGTAAACATCCTCTGCACTGATCCAAGCTCTGCCAAGAACCCTTCTTCCAGTCTCATAATGAGGGTAGAAACATTTATTTATATGCACAGTTGTGTGCAAAATCATGTTCGACATTACAGTTTCTGTAATGCTACTTGAAAATAATAGTTACGTTTTCTATATCCCACCCCCCACAATTCAACTTCTACCACATAGGTTATTTGTATTTTGTCTCCTTATATTAGAAAACACACATACATACACCTAGCCTCATCTACTTTATGCAGACTACTGCACAAAAACATATCCCAGATACATTTTTTCTATGCTGAGTCCTTAAAAAAAAAGAAAAAAAGGACAAATACTAGATAAGATCCGTTCATAATTGTAAATATATAATAGACTAGATCTGATTCAAGAATTTCCTGACTAAATTAATAAATAGTACAGCACAGTAAAAAGTGTACAAGTTACATTATAAGCAATGAAAAGAGTAGTAGTGTGTGGACACAGATTGCATGTAGTAAATCTAATGTACTCATTCTTAGAAAATACAACCATGATGTCAAATCTCTTATCAATAACAATTACAGAGCTGTGTAGTTTAATTAACAAGTATCAATTCAATGCAACTGACTCACAAAATGTATACTGTTAACTTCAGCTCATATTTGTTTCAAGTCACCTGGGCACATACAATATGTAGTCTGGATCATTACGTGCTTGCTGGATGTCATGATGCAACCATGTTGTAGTGTGTGCTAGAAGGGTATGTTTTCGGAGTAGATGATCATAACAAGAATTCCTCTGAAATCCCCCCCCCCCCGTACATATTCATGCACATGTAAATATGCCAGTATTAGTTGCAGTAGTACTGAGCAAATAGGCATGATTATTACTGAACACAATCATACACCTGCTAGTCCACATATTCTCTCTCCCCAGATGATCCCTCCTTACAAACAAATAAAACACTACACAAAAATGACTAAAATGATCACACCTCACAAACACAAATAAAACACTACACAAAAACGACTAAGATGTAACATCAACAAACAAGCCACGATCAGGTGTTAACATTAAAGCTGCCGTTAGGTTAGAAAGCAATGCAAAACATAGGCCAAACAAAACGCAAAAAAATTAAATAATAATTTGGAACCTAGCATAACAACAAATGGGCTACAGGCCAAATATTAAATACTACAAACAAAGATAGGTTTGACATGACTGAAGACAGGCCTAGCCAAACCCACACCTATGGGCAAATATGTCATTTAAAAACAGAATGCTACATGTGATTTGTTCTGTGATTATTAATGTTTTGCTTCATGTCCTCCTCACAACTTATGGCAACAATACACTGTGCAAATGTTTACTCTAAGCTGTTACTGCAGCTCAAGAACAATCACAATGTATTCTCCTATATCTCTAATATTACATATGAATGGTTATTTTTAGGCTGCGGGGACTGTAATCTGGCCCCATGCACCAGTTCACCAGTTTCAAATAAAGTACATGGGATATTTTCTAAATGCTCAACATCATTGTAAACCGTTATCTAAGATCTAGAGATCTAGACGGTGCCTGCACTGTAGTTTTAAACAGTTGTGTGACTCACTGACATTACACTGGCCCTTGGCAGATGGTAGTCTAATTTCACATCCCTCACTACCTCTTTCCCACAATGCATAGCACAATCGCAGGTTAGTAAAACCCTCTCCAGCTCCTGTGGGATATTTTAGAAGGCGTTGGAGGCATTGCCATTATGAGAATCCTCAGTAGAACTCCAAAGAGCTATTTCAGCAGCATCACAATTAATGTGTTTAACAGAATATTAGGCTTGGTTCTGAGAACATTAACCGATTGTAATTGCTTTTCCCTCTGTGTTCTGAAATGGTAAATGCAGACTTTGGTTTGTTAGTTACCATGCTGGCCTACTGTGTATGCTATGCCAGCTCTTACCTGTCACCAAAGCTAGTCCAATTCATGTAAGAAACAAATGATAATAGCAAGGCTGTATATCCCAGTAGGCTGGATGGTTTATCCAAAGACAATCACATGCCAAATGAACAGGTGCTGAAGGAAGCACAGGTGTGCCATTACGTCTTCCTGCACTGGTGCACTTGCGTCTTGCAGCTTGCTTGTCAGCCTGCCGCTATGACACATTACAGCGTAAAGACATTAAATTAATCCCTGCACATCAGCCCGCTAACAAATGCAAATCATCTTCATAATCACAGTACACAGAGTCCGCCGGCCACAAGGGAATGCACGCCAAGGCAGAAGAGCCTCCAGATTTTCTGTACAAACACACATCAAGATCGCTAGCGACCGCCAAGTGCACGCATTGCATGCACGGTGTGATAAATATTAAAAGCAGTAGATGGCATTTTCCTGGCATCAGTGATAAATGATATGCTGCACAGTACAGTGCATTGCTATGCCACGCATGATGCATTTGCCTTGAGGGCTTGCAAAAAGCAAGGCTTGCTTAGCCTATGAAAGGAGAAAGGCCACGAAAAGTTAAGCCTAATTTAAGTCATTTTAGTGAAGGGTTTCATTCAAAACAATTTCTCCAACTTTCACTTTTTGAGTTGATATATAAGGTGGATCTGTAGACGGGCGGTGAGCTTTTTATATCTGATTAATTATATGAGGTTGTAAGTTCAATGAAATGGTTGGTGGATGCAATAATGGGACAACACTCCAAAAATCACACTGACAGCCAAGCTAAGACAAGCTAACTACCTCATATGCTGAATGCAGTGGATTGCAGCTCCGTGTTCAGACTCGGGATGTTTAAAGTGAATACGGTATAACTAGACGTTAAGATTTAAAGTTAGTTGCAACATAATGTGTTCATCACAGGAAAGGGTGTGGGCAACAGCACATAACCAATAACAGCCTTTTCTTCAACTATGGCTCAACTCCCGAGTTTTCCAGCATGCAGTGACAAAGCCCGGAGGAGGGGGAAGGTGGTGTGTGTGTGGGGTGTGGGGGGGGGGGGGGGGGGGGGGGG
>JAODLL010051468.1:14803-44138 GCA_026546735.1 Forbesichthys agassizii
CCCCCCCCCCCCCCCCCCCCCCCCCCCCCCCCCCCCCCCCCCCCCCCCCCCCCCCCCCCCCCCCCCCCCCGCCGATGTCCTCTGCCAGTACACATCTGCATAACTCTGTCTCCACCCCTTCTTCATTGGCCAAACAATGGGGCACTCCTCAACCCTCAACTTGGAGCTATTTGCTGTTGTTGATCCTCCCAAATGCAGAAAAAAAATAGTGAATTTACCCTTTTGTATGAGCCAGGCAAACATGTCCACGTTATGTAACTGAACGTGTCTAATAGGAACACTGTACAAAGTTCAAAATATAATTTCGATTTTATGACAGTTGGCATTTCCCAGGTAAATGTGTTTGCACAGTGCAGAATTGGTAGGCTATGAAGTGTTTTGCTAACTTTTTGATGTTGTGTAATCGACTAGGTTACTCTTTTATTAATTCCTCCAATTTTGAACCATATTTCTCAATAGCAATATAATGAGATGTTTTGTGTTCAACCTTAGCCTATGGTATATGTGCTGCTGACTTTTTAAATATGGTTCCAATGTGTTGCTGAGTGGGCTTGATACACAAGATTGTTCACACATGAATATGAATTGGCTACTGTAGCTAATGTCTGCAACCCGCCCTCGTTCTTCCTTGTTGATGGCGCAGGGACACATGGGCAGCAATGCAAGTATAGCTTTTAAAACTAACTGCCCACTAAATGATCAAACATGCAATTATTTTCACATATTTATAATCCTACCTCGACTGGATGTTTATTGAGAGTTCAAACGTCGGCTTTTGGGCTCCAAAAAAAGCATTCGTCGGCCGCGCATTTCAAATCCGCCTGCTATCTTGGATTCAGTTAATGATTCACCTTTAGATGGCATAAAAACTTAATCCTAAAACCAAGTGGGCAACCGCTCTGCCGAACAGAAACGACGCCTGTTCTAGACTAAGCGTGAAAAGTAGCGTTCGTTTTCGATGTGACTGATATCCCACTGTTTACTTAAACGCTTCATAAACACTCCTGTTCTGTTCTGTTCCTACTGCGAGAGAATTGAGAGGTGTGTATCAGTTTGCTTTTCCTTTTTTTTCCTTTCGCTTTTTAAGTAAAGGCGGGGCTTTTGCCCACCTCGTTCTCAGCCGCGTATCATACTAAACACACACGCCACTCACATGCTGTCGTAGTAGACCACAACTATATCAGCGTGGTGGGACAGTTTGAGAAACCCGTTTGGCAATTTGCCTTTATAGAAATCAATGAAATATCTGTGCTGATAGGGAAATATGGATGGTTATAAATTATATGCAAATATTGACTAGCCTGGCTTAAGTATAAATGTGTATAAATATACACAGTTATTGTAGGCCTGTGTTCATTATGTTCCAATGTATACTTTCTTTTATTTATTTATTAATTTTATTTTTTTTACAAATGAATAGGTTACATAGATAGGCCTATAGGTGACAGAGATAATGGATGTAAAGCAGCATTAGCCTAAAAATATCCACTACACACAATATTCCATCCTATCCTCATATGCAGTGGGCCTAATGGTTCTTTAGTGTGACATGTGGCCTTATTAGCACCCAAAGTGGCCTTCTCTTAATCTGCTCCAGTACACTTCCTGTTTTGTCTTGGAAATTCCCCAAACACTTTTGAAGAAAACACTGACCAATGTGGACACTGACTGAACCGTATATGCCAGAGAGATGGATGGTGAGATATAGATGTTTGAATTATTCTTTGTATTTTTGTCATAAACATATAGTATTATGACTGCTTTACGTAATTCCTTCTGTCAAAATGATACAATGCAATATACAATAAGTAATTTGTCAATAGCTAATGACTGTAGGAACTGTAATGCACCAGTCACAAGTAAACACATTATTTTATAATCATGACAATCAATCCTCCATCGTCATTCAGGGCTAGCTTACTAATCAATGCATCATACAATTACATATCAACAATAATAATAAGTACCAATCCTATAAAATAATAAAATAGAAAGCATACTTTATTATGTAGAAATAGATCATACACAGATGATGATAAAGGGAATGGGATTGTTTTGAGGGGTCAGTGTGGCAGTTGGATTCTGAAGAGGTGACTGCTATTCTGACAGTGTCAGAGATGCTAACAGCTACTGCATCGACATAATATATTCAGCTGTCAGATGATGTATGACCAATGTAATGATGTAGTAGCCTACATTATAGGTTCATGGCAAATATAGTACAGCCAGCTCAATTCATTAATTGCAAAATTATTCATAGTAGTCAAATCTACTTAAAATGTTATCTTATCTTTTATATCTAAGTCATTATCATATTAAGCATATCAGCTAATTACATATTTGCAAATATAAGCAGTTATACACAAGTTTCTACACTCAAATATACCTAAATGTAGTTTATCAAAGCCATAATAAACTTTCTATCACCATAAGGAAAAAGAAAGGTTGTATTCAATCAATAGAACAATCCAATGCAGTCGAGTGTATCACATTATTCAACATGGCTGACAGACCAATGTCCACACAGATGAATGTCTCAGCTGTCTGCTGTAATGTGGGGTTTTGAGACAGGTATCTATCGTATGATGTCACGTTTTCCCAGAATGACATTATTTCTTCTCCGAGTTCCTCCTGGCAGAGATCTGAGTGTTTGACCTTTTTAAAATGCAAAGTGATTCTTCTGCTCTGGAGAGCATAAGGGAGGCTGATTGTGCCACTAAATTTTGAGGGACTTATGCAGTAAGTCAGAGCGATGGAAAGCTGCAAGTCTTGACTTGGTTATAAAGATACAATAACACCTCTAAGGGGTATGTTAATATTTAAAGACAGGTTATTATTATGCTGCCCCGCTCTTTATTACATTCAAATGACTATTCTACTGCATATTTGTGTCAGTCACTCTCTCTAGACACATTGTTTAACTTTATTCCACATTTATATTACAAATAGTGTTATCTTTTCTGTCTTTGGACTTCAGGGGTTTTAAATTAGCAAGGTTCTTAGCATTTAGCAAGGTTCCCTTAACTCTGTATTTTCACAATGCATTCATCCATCAGTCTATCCATCCACCCACGTATCCATTAAAACAACCTTGCTGTCAGACTGCTATTGAATGGTATTGACATACAGTACATGCACTACTTTTGTAGTGCCTCACTTTAAATGTAGATTAATATAGGCCTGACCTGAAATGCCCCTCCTGCCCGAGAAAGACAAGTGGAGCTAATTTACCTTCGACATCACTTTGAGAGCACTTACGATGAGCCCTGGCTAAAAAGCTAGCTCATATTTAATGGAGAATATACCACAACACCCACGCGCATAAGACATTTTAATGAGTAACTCATAGGAGTGTAATTTACATTCAATAGCAATGTCATGGTATTAAGAGTATGGTTCTGTATAGGCCACCTACACTAAGTGCTGCTGGTGGTTCGTTTCTTTTCACCTCCCTGTAGAGACAAATGTATCTGGTTCAAAGAAAGGCACACAGAGACCGCTCTCGCTGCGTTCACACCTGATTATGTTTCATTGTCTGAGGAATTATGTTTTCATTGTCCACACAGTCTAATAATCGTGCCTCCAAATGAATGCAAATAAGACATCCAACGTCTCTACTCGTACAGTCTTTTATTGACATTTCAGCGAAAGACAAAATAATTACCTGTCCTGCAGTATGCAGAGATGAAATGACAAATTATTACACATAAAAGGAGAGGCAACTTATTCAAGTGTGTTAGGGTGAAGTTGCAATGATTATGCCCTGTCATTAATGTTAATCTTTGACTAACACTAATGTTCCCTACACCTGTTGGCTTTGCAAAATATATAAAAGTACAGTCGAGGGACAGTTATATGGAATTGGATCATGCATATGACATATGACTTTGGAGACTTTCTTTACCAATTAAGACTGGAGTGTTGAGTGTGAAATCTCAATTGTTTAGTTTCTTTAAGTCCAACGTGGCAGACACTGTAAAGAAGAGGCTGTGTATTTTGAGGTCGCACTTTTAAACTGTGAAATGGATACATTTAGCCTTGCTTAATGAGAGTATAATGCTGTTATGTCATTATGAAGTAATCTGGATAAAAGTAAAAGGTTGATCTTCTTAAGTTGTGATGAAATACAGAGTAATGCTACCAAGCCAAGCGATATATAAGAAAACAAGAAAAGATGTATGTACAACAAAGTCTTGCCTTACATTTTTGCTGGTAGTGACAGCTGAATTTCAGGGTGTCAAAGTCTTAAATGCCACTGTGAGACAAAATTGAATGAGTGAGTGTGTCTACTGCTCAATATGCCATTCTGCAGAACAGGGTATTTTCATATTTCCAAGTGTGTACCTGAGCAGAATTAGCATTTTACCTCTATTGACAAGAACTATACTATAATAGAAGTGGCACATTGTGTTTTGTTACAAACTGAAAACACACAATATGAGTAACACACACACACAGTCATGCACACTCCTGTAAAGTAAGTGAATGTTGACCTGTCTGTCTCCAGTGACAAATAAAGATACATTACCCATTTAAAACAACACTTGTTATTACAGTCAGATTAGCATATGACATGATACTATCGTTATTTTTTCCCTAACACAACAGCATATGATGTGTCTCTCATATAATGTTCAATTATGTATAATAAACGTATTATGTAATACACATATCAATGTTTTGTCCCACGGTTGGATGGGTGGGGTAATGTAATCATAATGATCTGTTTAAAACTATCTTTATTACATGTTAATAACGCTGCATGAAAGATGGTTCAATCTGCCTGATCTTGTGAGACAGTGTTTTACAGACTGCAAACAATGCCACACCTACCAAACCCCAAATTACTACCATTTGCACCTCAAAGCATTATACAGTAAACATTATAAACACACCAAAAAATGTGTGGCATGCTTTATTTACTTTTGTTTCATTCATACATTATAAACCAACAATGTCACAGTAGAAGAGGTTTGGCAGCTCTTATCTCAATGGAACAAACTCCCGGGGTGATGTGAAGGTTGTCAGGATGTTATCTTGTCCTCTGTAGGAATGAGATAGCTGGCCACATTTTATCTTCTCCAGCAGCCTCTGGAGGGCCCCAGACCATTACTGGAAAAAGGACCACTAGGTTTCCATTGCGCCAGCCAACTGGCTCTGTAAACAAAGATTGCTAGGGAGCGGATTCTGGCTGCAGGTAAATGGCAGATGGACAGGAGCTTTACTCTGTGGCTGCAGAGTAATGCTCTGCATCACAATTTACATTTTAAACCAAACTGTTGAAAAGCACAGGAGACAATTATGTGATCATACATGATGCTTTTTTTGTGTGGAATATACTGCAGAAAACAAAACGCACTAGCTAACTGGTGAAAGAATAAACAAAACACTAGAAGATGTGTGATTTACATTACCATGGCAACTCTCTTTTCAAGTCACATCTTTAATGAATAGGTAATGGTAACACAAACCAGCAGAAGTTTATAACATGCAAGATGTGCAAAAACTGATGTGAGAGAGGATGACATATTTAGCTCTCCAAAAGACGATCGCTCTGCACATGATGTCAAAACAATACAGCGGCCTTTTTAAGGAGGAATTCTCACAATGTAACGCACCGTGGCATACACACTGTGCAGCAGGTTCTACGCCCTTTTATGCTGTCTGGCAAATCCAGCTCATTTTTCAAAGCTTTTTTTTCTTCTATAACAGGTGCAAAACCTCTCAACCCAACACATCAAAGAAAGAGACACATGCACCTGCGAATAAATCACAGTAAGAATCCAGACTAAGGCCTCCCAACACCAAAGAGGTACGATTCAATGTCTGATTTAATATTCATGAAGGAAAAGCCTTTGGTGGTTGAAAGCTTGTTTACAGAGATGTGTCTTTTGTCCTTGGGAGAGGGTTTGATATTCCAGCAGGCAATTGTGTTTACATACACTTCTGGGCTTTATACCACACACAGCACATTACAGTATATATTTTGTGCAAATCCATTGCAGTCTACTCTACAGAGGGTAGACCATGTTTATTTGCAACATGCCATTGCCTACTGTAGGTTATGGTTTAGGGTCCTTGTATGTAGGTGTACTATAAACAAGCATGGATCTACACCATGCATTTGGTCAACTTTGTTCATGGACATGTAAGTGTTCCCTGTAAATTCGAACACTGTACAGTATGAGTGCGTCAATGTGTGTGTGATTCACACACATCACACACTGTTATGCGGAATTGGGGGTCACGTACATCTTCCAGCACACCATCTTTGTAAATTGTGTAAAACCAGCCTACATAACAAGGTTTCTAAGGCAGAATTAAGACTGTGTGCGTCGAAACAGACAAACACATAAATAGGCAAACAAACATATTGTATCCACACACTGAATCATTTAGCAAAGAATTAATATTATTAAGAAAATTAATATCTTTCAGTTTGATAAACTAAAAAAACAGACTGCATTTTAATATTCAGATTTAATATTTTACTGGTTTACTATTTGAAATGGGAGGGAATGTGTAAGTCTTCAAACTATGAATATAGTTTATAACAAAAAAGCTAGGCTGTAGGCCTACCATGGTTAAAACAAAATAGACATACACCATTAGGCTTTATACTGTTGTTGAGCTAACAATTAAAGACATTCTCAAAGCTAAATATACTTCCTGAAACTTTTTATTTGTCATTTATTAATAGGCAGATATAGCCTCTATATGATGTATCCACAATATATATAACCCTAACCATAACAATGAAATACATTCTCAAAGCTAAATTTGCCTCCTGAAACTTTCAGGTCAGGAGCAAAAACCTTTTTATTTGCCAAATGACTTAATCATGTATGATGTATCGACAATATATAAGAAAAAAATGATAATTTAGCCAGTGAAAAGTGAAAATATATTCTGCAATGGTTTGAATTTAAACGTAGATAGGCTACTAGTAAAAAGCTAAAGGGGTGTACTCGAGTGCACCCATGTGCAAGTGAGCTACAGTGACTAGACTAGCTCACTTGATCATTAGAAGACATTTTTATCATGGTGACCGCGACACCTAACCAGCGTGGCTAAATACGCACAGTTGCTGCCCTCTGCTGTAAACTCTCAGAAATTATCAAGATCGCATATAGTTGTCTAGTCTACATTACAATTATAATGCTTCAAAACATTCCAAAAATTTTAAATGCGTTATTTTATTTTGAGATGCAGAGGAATAGGTCAAGCAGTCAGTGGTTCCAGCCAGGGTTTCACAGTGAGTGGGCAGAGATCATGTCGACCAAACCACATAAAACCGTTTGACAGGTTCGCTGCAGCCACTGCAGACCTCTCCTGGTGGTTCCGTGGGAACCGTCTGCTGCTGGTAGGATCAACGTCTTGCTTGGCATTGTACTCGGTCTGGTAAATTGTCAAGTTGCCACTTGACCTTTCTTGTCTGACAGCTTCCTCATGGGACAGGCTAAAGTGAGAGTGATATCTGCTGTCATTTAGATATTTCTTGCGACCTACGCCCTACAGAAAAATAATACCGATCAGATTGACCTATACACAGTAGGCTACAGTTATGAAATTGCGATTTAGAAAATTACAACAGGACATAACAGTATGGTATTGTATATACCGGTAGGCGAATTTACTCACATTTTTTTCAAAGACGACAATGTTGTGTTGCAACTTGTTTCTGTTGTCGTGAACTGAGCACGAATACGTTCTCGTTTTCTAACAGTAGAGACAAATGTTGCAGTTTCAACGTTGATACCAAAGTCTATTGGAATCTGTTGATAGGCTACCATACTGCACAGTAGCCAGATAGCTACCGGCCCAGGCTACTAACTACAGGTAAAACATGTTTTAGGCTTTATAACTTATCGCTATATTGAAGCACCTGCTGGGATTTCCACTTAGGATAACGTTCAGTGTTCAACGCCTGGGACAAAGATGATTCAATCTGAGACTGCATAACCCCAGCTGTTGTGCACGTTTCTCTTGTAACCGGTGGTATACCGATACCGGTACCTGCAACAGTATGAGCAAACTGGAAGAAAACATGTAATGGTCAAGGTTGTCTATAATAGTATGCAGAGCGTAAAATAGGCAAGACGTTATAGTTACCCATATTCCATCATTACTCATTGAGTTGTAACGCTTGCCACCTTTCACCATGTTGAAGAGGTTGGTTTATTCAACTAACAGTGTAAACAGTAGCCATGGAAACACGATGCAAAATATGTGCAACCTGACCTCAGATTATCATGTAACTCGCACGGGTCCCAAATAGGCTACTCAAGGTGTCAAACAGAACACACAAATGTCTACATTAAAATTATTTACAGTACACCAATATAATTAAGCTATACCTTGCAAATACTGTACTTTAATAACTTGCAGTAGATTATAGTAAAATATTTTTTCAAAAATATTTTAACATATGTAGAATATGTATAAACAGGAAGTTGAACTGAACACAAACAATGTTGATAAACTAATTATGTAGCCTAGTCTACAGGACAATAGGTGCTGAAAACACAGGGGGAAATAACAATAGCGAATTGATGCCTTCTTTATTGCAAAATTAAAACAAAACAATTCAAATACAGTACACTCAAGTTGTTAAAATGCCATCTTGTTAAAATGCCATCTTTAAATTACTTCTTTCTCTCCAGCTTCTGGTTTAAAAAGCACTTAGGCTATTAACCTACTATGCTAATATTGACAACAGGCTATTTTTAGGTTGAACAAATATAAGGAAAAGCAGCTATCCACTGTTGCTTAAAAAAATGGACAAGAGAATATTAAAACATACATATATGGAACACAATCATCATACATTTCCCTTCTGGTTTTCAACATTGTTGTTCTCTGAAAAGAAAAGATCACACCACTGTATTAGTTTGAGAACACACAACAGTCATGCAATATTACACACATCAAACTATATAAATGACACCCATGATATTAAATATATAAATCTTCATTCAGAAAAAGTTGGAGCATTATAGAAAATTATAACAAAAAGGCGTGATTTGTATATTCCATTCAACTCTTTAGCCTGGAGAACATAATAGCTATTTTTTCAAATCTAAGACTGACAGTAGGACAGTGGAAGTGGGCTTTGTGGTCCAATACGTCAACACAGCAAATTGTTTTTCAAAACAACCAGAGGAAAAGCACTAAAGAAACTTTCATCAGCATTAGGTCTGAAAGATAGCCTCTCTCATAAAGGCACCATACTGCATAGCAGTAGGGACTAGCTAGAGAGTGGTACAGTCCTATCATGTGGTAAACAACTCTCCCAACATTTGTTTGGAGTGTGTTGCAGATTTTAAATGTGTATATTTTCACAAAACATTTAAAGTCACAAGGTAAAATTTAACGTGTTGTATTGTTTTCCAATGCAGTACATTGTGAATGGAATTTACATGTAACTCGTTTTAATTGTAATTTTCCCATAAGGTCCCAACTTTTTCAGAATTTGGGATTTCCATATAATTTATATTCACAAATCAATATTGATCAGGGGCAACTGAACTATGTTACCTGAACTATGTGCCTAATGAATCATGATGATGTCTTATAAAACGAATAGAAATTAGTCAGGGTCTATTCCCATAACGGGTCGGCAGTGGCACATGTATATGAAAGGTCACTGGTTCAATCCCTGTTTCTTCCTGGCCAAATGTCCCTGTGCAAGACACCTAACCCTCCATGCTCCCATGTGTTAGATTGCGCCCTGAGTTGCTGACACCACCATTGGTGTGTGAATGTGTGAGGCAAGCCTGATTTAAGTCACCAACATGTGTTAAAGCGCTATATGAATGCAGTCAATTAGGCCTATATATTTCAAAGTGCAAAACATCACACACACACTCAAACAACAACAATGCACCATTTCTAAGAACAGGAACGAATGCTGATATTGTAATAATACATTTAAGTGATATGCAGCATGCAGCTTACGTTGGATAGCAGATGATAAAGATGCTTCGTTTTCATCATTAGAAGAGTTAGTCAAAGAATGTTTTCTCATTTCTTTTCGAAGGTGTTTGTTCAGCCGTTTGGCCAAACGATGCCACCTAGTGGTACAAAAAAGCAACAGCATGTCACTGCCCACTGCCCTTTAATGCCCAGATTCTAATGAGAGATAGGCAATAATAGCTAGTAGTACAGTACAGTGTACTTGATACCTTTCTTGAGAGTCATTGTACTTATTCACCCGGTCTGCCTCCCCCCGTTTCTCATCCATCCATCGCTGTAATAATTCATAATTCTCTCTCCGGGCCTCTGCCAGACCTTTCCTTAGATCGGTCTGTTCTGCATGCAGTGCAGCTAACTCCTTCAACTGTATCTCAACTGTGTACTCATATTCTGATAAGGTTACTTTTAGAGCTTTGCTCCCGTTAGCCAGAGTAAGCGCCTCCTGGCGGTAGCGGGAGACCCTAAACAACAAATTAGTGAAAAGATGGACATCATTTGTTAGAGAGGGGTGGAGGGGTTTCCCTTTTTGTGCTTCGTTACATTTGCTACTTACTGTGACTGCCAGTAATGCAGCTCAGCGTCTTTCAGATAAAGAACACTAGCGAGATCAGAGACAGTCTGAGAGAGCTGGTAAAAACAGGATTCATGCAATTACTATTTAGCCAATTTAATGTCACCATTGTAAAACGCAGTTAACTGCGTTGTAGGCTATTTTAATTATTTAATAATTTAAAAGAAATATTTGTGATGCATTCTATTGAGTTGCTCATATGTGATGTTGAAAGTCTCAATCATATATGGTTTGCACTCACCTTTTCTGTCAGATGTTCACTCTCTTTAAACTGGAGGTAAAGAAGTCTATTTCCACCATCGACATGTAGGCCTATATCTAAACTGTAAATGTGTCAGTTATCAGAGGCTATGGTGATAAATAGCAAGCATCGTCGCCAATTAATAACACGCATAATAGGGCATTTTTTAACCAAACCTATTTGTCTGGACTTTCTCCAGAATATCTTTGCGAATTTCAAATCGTTCTTGCAGTTGAGACACTGAAAGAGATATTAGATATTAGTCCTATATGACTATTAGACTATGTGGCCTATCCATATATCTGTGGTATTAGCAATATCTTCTCAACTAGACACGGTAAGCATGAAACATTGATCTTACAACTTGTGAATACGCCATCGTACGGGTCTTTCTGAGTTTTGTCTCGCTTGAACAATCTTGCTCGCACATGATCTTTCCACATCTCCATTGCAACCTGCTATGTAGCCTACACAACTACACACTTCAATCTGAAATGTATAGCCTACTTTCGAAACAGTACCGATACAGGCATTTGTACAACTGTTTAAAAAAACAAAACAACAACACGATGAGCTCATAGAAAGAATCAGATGCACAGAAAGTTCATGACACCTCATCAGCTGACTGCCCCTTTCCCACCGCGCGAATAAATGTATATGATTTCAGATCGAAATTGTTTTATCCGCCAATATGGCAAACTAAACACATATTTAAAATGCATTATGAACGTTTTACAATGAAGGCTTTACATAGCCTGAAGCTATTTTGCCCGTATCACTCTTTTAACATTAGCCTAGATATTACCAAAAAAGCTGTCTGTTTGTTTGTTTGTTTATTTATTTATTTATTTAATTATTTATTTATTATTATTATCGTTATTTGCATTTATGCTGAATCACTTTAAAATAACGTTATTAACCATTTGCCAGCCTAAATAGGTAAATGTATAACGGTAACGTCGTATCGGCACTACTACTACTACTACTACTACTACTAATAATAATAATAATAATAATAATTGGTTTAATTATTCTGTCGTTTGCGTAATAAAGAAAAATATGGACATTTCTAGAAACAACAGTGACGTTGTATTTGTATTTCCGGGTTATATTTTTCTCTCAACCAGAACTCTGAACAGACTAGGTAGGTTTAGCAAAACACCTTGAAATAATTATATATGGATAAATAACGTAAAATGTATGTATATAATTCTACATACTTTTCTGAGATGAAATATTCAATTCATTGAATATTGCCGGATGTCTGTTTTTTATGCCGGTAGTGTTTTCGGGGTCACGGTTTGTTGTACAGTACCGTGTGATCTTTGTTGTTTTGACAAGGCTGTTGCTCTAACATTTTATCTGTCAGCGGCGACGGGACTGGTTAAACTTATTTTTCTAAGCATAGTTTGCTTTAAAAGTTACACATTCAAAGAAGCTTGTGTGCGTATATGAGCGCAATTTGAAAATAACTGAAATAATGTACATGTATTATACCTAAAGTTTAGTTTCACATGACTCGAGAAAGATTATCTTGCTAGGCTTGTTGCAAATTAGCAACCAGTTAAACAAGTGTTATGTTAATATACACCGATTATTAGTCATGGAGGATGAGCTGCTCAACGGATCTTTGCTAACAGAATAACCTAAAGTTATTTCGTGATTCACACGTTTATTAACCAAAATGAGCACGTCCACGGGGGACGAAGATATTGCGTTCCCTTCAGATCATGCTAAAGAAGAAGTGAATGTTACCAGTTGTGCTGGAGAAAACACCAAACATGTGAGTTGACTGGGCCGAGAGAACACAATTTTATATAAAGCACGTTTCTATCAGGCATGACGTGCTAAAGTTCACCTGCGTCCTTTTAAATGTTTACCCAGATATTAATGGTGGCACCGGTAGAATTGACTTGATCTGGTAATAATAGGCCTAATGGTTAACATTACATATGTGATGTAATCTGACCTACTGTGTGTTTATGTAGGAGTTGGAAATGTGCTCCAGCAACAGCGAAGTGAAGAGTCGGGCTGTAGTCAAGTACTCGGCTGCGCCCCCTCCCGCCACATATGCCCTACTGCAAGAGAAGACAGACTTAAAGCTGCCTCCTGCCAACTGGTTGAGGGAGAACCCTCAGCTTGGGAGTGCTGGGACAACAGTACTTGGATCCAGCAGCAAGAGCAAGCCTTTCTCCAGGTATAGCTCTAGTAGCATGGTGTGGTTGTGTCATCCACGAAAGTCAGCCATTTTGTGATTTTATATTTCACCTAGTACTTAACTTATTAATGTCTATTGTAAATGCATGTGCTGTTGTCACTGTATTTGTATACGTCACAGTGTGAAGTAATCAGATAGAACTATAGTATAACTCTTCTGTCATAATAGTTATATAAATCTTACTGTACATGGCTTTTCTTTTTAGTTTTGGGATGGCGTATGATTTTATTGACTCCATCGGAGATGACGTCGATGTTGTGTCAGACTCAGAGGTTGGTAGAGCTCTTTAAATGCATTGTTGTTTTCTTTGAATGGTAGAGGACATACCAGAATGCGGTGGGGGTTTTTTTGTCCGCAGAACATCAAGAAGCTTCTGAAAATCCCCTACAGCAAGTCCCATGTCAGTATGGCAGTCCACCGTGTTGGAAGGACCCTGCTTTTAGATGAGCTAGACATTCAAGAGCTCTTCATGAGGTCATCACAGGTACACTTGTTTTTAACATCTTCAACATTTATTTTAGAGAAGAGCTATGGAGAAATTATTTGTTAGATCTCAAAAATAGCCCTGCTTACATATGAGATAGGGACATGTTTTTTTTTCTCCAGATTTAATATATCCAACCAAAATGTATGTGTTAAATTGTAATGTTATGATTGCACTTTGTCCATTGATAGTTTTTACAGTTAAAATGTAAAAATCTTAAAAACCTTCATTACTGTACTTTACAGTTGATGTGCATTTGGGTAATCTACCTTCTCTTCATTTTAAGCATTTTGCTTACATTCCATGTGATAACCAGACAGGGGATTGGGCGTGGCTGAAAGAGTTCTACCAGCGACTGATTGATCAGAAGTGGCAGAGGAAAAAAAAGAGCAAAGAACACTGGTATCAAAAAGCAATCCTGTCAAAGTTTCTCTACTACAGGTGTGTTTATCTCAGTACTTATTGTGTGAAATGCCATAGTCTATCTTAACTACAACTCTAATTTCACCTACAGTCTATTTCCCCACCGCTTTAAAACAAGTCTGTCATCGTTGTGTTCTTTTTCTTTCTAGCATAAATGGGGATGGGGCCGCAGAGCCTGTTCCTGGCAACTCGGATGAAGGTGAGGAGAATGTAACAGAGGACTTAAGTCCGTCTTGGCCCGCCAACTTCATAAGCACGCCGTCTGAGTCAGAGGAATCTACTGCTCCCAAAGAGGTTAGAATATGTTCCTGTACGACGTATGGGGGTGCAGTAAGGTCTTTTGTTATTGTATGTGTTTTCACACAAGCTGGGTTTATGTCCAGTTATCAAGCAGAGGTCTAGTCAGCGTTTCTAAACTAGACTGGTCTAAAATGACAGCTGACCTTGTCTTATTTGGTGTGTAATCTCCAGGAAAGTGTTTCCGTCGACAGTGCGTTTGCTCTGGACCAGGTGACATCTGTTCCCAAAGAGCAAAATCTTCCGACACTTTTCAACGAGGGAGAGAACAGCCAGGTATTACAAAAAGCAAAGTTAAATTGTTCTCACATCTTTGATGTACAGTATCAATGTACATTTTGCAAACCTACAATAACTTTGTGTTGTTTACATTATAACTGTATGTTGAATCCTCATGGCACCACAGGGTTTGAGGAATGACTTTGTGCGAAACATCATGTGGACGTTTGAGGACATCCACATGTTAGTTGGGTCCAATATGCCTATTTTTGGAGGAGGCCGCTACCCAGCAGTGAGTCTTCGACTCAGGTTTGAATCCTTGTCTCCGTTCTGCGTTATTTAAGTTGGGCTAAACTTCCTTGATGCAAAACGCAACAGCAAAACCTGCCTATGTACATCTGCTGTTGTTCTCAACCTCTATCTCTCTGTTGTCTTCAGGGACAACAATAAGCCAATCAACATTTTAACAGGGATCGACTATTGGCTTGACAATTTAATGTGCAATGTCCCAGAGCTCGTCATGTGCTTTCATGTCAATGGGATTGTTCAGGTAAATACTCAAAGCCCGTTTTCAACAACAAACTAAATATATTTTCAGTCACACCACTCATTTTTAAATCACTCTGTCTACTGTGTCTCCCTTGTAGAAATACGAGATGATAAAAACAGAGGACATCCCAGACCTGGAGAACTCCACCTTTTCCACCAGGGTGGTGAAAGACATAGCTCAAAACGTCCTCTCCTTCCTCAAGTCCAACTGCACCAAAGAGGGACACACCTACTGGCTTTTCAAAGGTAACATAACGGCTAGTTCCCTTTTTCTTTCCTTTTTCAAAACAACAGTAAAATACGTCTTTGAAAAAGAGAAAGCTATCCCTTCTGCTGTGAGTCCTAATTGGTCCTTATGTCCATGTGTGGTTGCTTGGTTTGTTGCTTTGACCTCTCCAGCCAGTGGGAGTGACATCGTGAAGCTGTATGATCTTACCACTCTGTGTGTGGAGGCAGAGGAGGAGAAGTGCCAGAATCCTTTTACCCTCCCTGTGGCTGTGCTTCTCTACAAGTTAGTATATCTATTTTTTACTGTTTTGAATTTATACTTTAAATTAAAATGTGTTTTTTTTTTTTTTCTTCTTATTCGTGCCCCCTATATCTTAAGTCTAAGTTTTATTGTTATTTTTCATCTTCAATTTTGCATAAATTATTTTAATGAATTAATGAAATTGTTATGTTTGTGTGTAACTCTACTTCACCATGTTGTTCAGAGTGGCCAGCAACATGATGCTGAAAGCCAGGCAGAACAGAAAGTACTGTGGGACTATCAGAACGCTGCTCCTGAACTGCGTCAAGCTGCTTGATCACGATAGGCATCCACAGGTACAATACCCATGTTGAAGCTGCTTGTTCACGATAGGCATCCCCAGGTACAATACCCATGTTGAAGCTGCTTGTTCACGATAGGCATCCCCAGGTATAATACCCATATTGAAGCTGCTTGATCACGATAGGCATCCCCAGGTACAATACCCATGTTGAAGCTGCTTGTTCACGATAGGCATCCCCAGGTATAGTACCCATGTTGTGGTTGGGTACTGTATGTTTCAATAATTACAAGCTCTTGAAAGTACAGTCAGCTATTGTAAGCTAATTGTAAGCTAATACACTTTGTGTCAAATTCACCAAATATCTCCTCGCATTACGCTAGCTTACCGTTCTGTGTGTGCGTGCGCGCCTTCAGATCATTGCCTCGGCCCACTACATGCTCTCGGAGCTGTTCCAGCTAGACGAGCCTCGCGAGGAGGACGGAGGAGAATCGCTGCGTGCCGCCGGCTCGGAGGACAGCTACAGTGACGACGAGGAGGAGGAGCTGGGGGAGCAGGACAGCGACGAGAGCAGCTCCTGCAGCAGCTGCTCCGACCCGCCAGACGACAGCAAGGCCGTCGCCGTCATCCGCTCCGTCGGAGAGCTGTCCGTCCCAGAGAAGTACAAGTCCACCCACCAGATCAGAGTGAGCCCCGCCTACCTGTCCTCCCTGGTGGATGTGCACCCTCTGGATAAAGCCTAAATCCAATGAACCTAGGCAAAAAACCTAGTTATTAGCGGTGAAGCAAACGTGTCTCCTAATGCTCTTGGTTTCATTCGCCACAGCCAAGTTATGCCTTCCCTGTGTCCCAAGACAAAGAAGAGAGGTGCAGACATGTCCTGAGCTACGTGCTAAAGGTAGGGCTGGCGGTAACCACGGCGATAGTAACCATAGTAACCATAGTGACGAGTACCGGTGTGCCGGGTGTTAATGGTGGCCGCTGCTGTGACGGACAGGGCCTGAAAGCGGTGGACGGCAGTGTCAAGAAGGAGAGCGATCTCCCAGCGGCGGACCCCAACACACCCATCCCTCTCAAGTACGAGGACCGGAGCGCGGCAGCAGCATGTGTGGCGGAGAACGGCATCGCTCTTCTCCTAGAGAAAGGTCTGCATCAGGCCACTAGCACGGTGTTTTTAAAGCCTGATGGTTTTCAGACCTTTTTTTGACTAATGCCTCTCATTATATGAAAATGTGATCTGTCACACAGTCTGTCAGTGAAGTCTTATGGTTTGTCAGGATAAGAATACGATAACGGATATAAAAGCAGCTGTTTGTCGAGGCTTCCCGTGACTTGCTGTCGTTCGAGGCTGTGGAAAACCACGGCCTGGAACGGCTGGCAAAGTCATGCTTAAATTAAAGATGGAATTGCCTTATTCCTAATCCTCCTATGACACCCACGAATGCATTCTGTGCCCCTTTAGGGTCATGCGTCATTGATTGATGTATTTATTTGAAAGTGTACATTCTAGGTTATAGAAAATGGAAATAGTCTACATTTTAAATCACACCCTCTAATACTCCATGTGTTTTTGTAGACCATTTCATGATGCTAGATATGTAAGCGGTGTGAAATGCCTGCCATAGTGCCTAACCCTTAGATGACCGCCGTCTCTTCCCCTGCAACGGCAGCGGGACCACTCCTGGAGAGCCAGAACCACCCGACCCGCTCGGGGATGATCCCGGGCTCGTGGCAGCATCGCATCAAGCTGCAGCTCTTCCTCAAGGCGTCTAAGGCCTACTACGTCCTGTCTGACGCGGCCACCAGTCTGCTGAAGTACGGCCGGGCCCTGCGCTACGTCAAGCTGGCTCTGCAGTGCCACGGTCAGCTGGTCAACTGGGTCCAAACAACCCCCCTTCCCCCCCGCCCCTCTTTTCTTTCTTCAGTGCCACAGAGGTGCTCCTTCAGTTGCACCATGCATTGCCAAGGCGGGGGGTGGTGTTGTGGGGTTTCAGTACAACTTTATTGCTCTTCCCAGATAGTAGAAGAGAGTAGAAACACACGCTGATGCCACCTTTAACTATCCTTGTTATGGTTTCACCCTGTTTCTGTAACGTACTGTGTTATTGCAGTATGTCCAGATGTATTGGAAATGGTTCCATCCTCTGACAACAGTGTTACTTTGAGGTTATACTGTTTACTAGTACCTTAGAGGCAGCGGTGCCAACAATGTTGAGTGGGGGGGGCAAGATCCAATATGTGATTTTAAAAAATTAGGGTTGGGCACCGAATTACGTCGGTACTACAGAGTACCGATTGACATGTTACTGGATGTGGTATTACATTTGAGACGTCTCAACCAATCTCAAACTAACCGCCCCGCCCCGCCCCCCACGTTCTCGCTCCCTCTCACCCTGCAGACGCCTATTGCTCAGTGAGCAGCAGGCTGCACCCGCAGGTGCTGCTGTTCCACAGCCAGTGCCTCTCTCTGTGCGGGGACATCCAGCTGATGCTGGCCCAGAACGCACACAACCGGGCCGCCTACCTGGAGGAGTACAGCTACCAGACCGGGGAGGACCAGGAGATCCTGCACAGCCTGCACAGAGAGAGCAGCTGCCAGGGTACGTCCAGAGAGGGTGCAGCAGATGTTTTGAAGGAAGGGTGTGTGTGTGGGGGTCGGAGGTGTGGGGACTTTTCACCCATTATGCAGAGCAGAATGACCCAGTGTTCCACGCATGTCAACAGGGAGGCCCACAGATTTGACCATAATATTGCCATGTATTTCTCTCTTAATGGGTATTTTGACTATGTAACATTTAAAGGGGGGTTAGTTATTCTCTAAGGCAAAGCAGTATACATCCAATATTCCTCCGCAGCGGCGCTTCACACGTTGAAACGCATTGTGAAGCAAAGCGTAGTTTGTATCGTTTGTTGTTCGCCACTTTGTTTATGTTCCTATTTATGGAGCCAGGGCTGCTTAGAAGTATCTGATTATTTAGCTAAATGTGAGGAGGTACTTGGTGACGTGTATTATCTTCAAATTACCTTGCAAATAGCTGACTACCTTTAATTCCCAAGTACCTACGATCAATCGAAGGCCACAATGGTATGTTTTGTGGTAAGTGGACTTTGTTCCAGGCCATGTATGGTAGATCTAGCTGTCTGGCCGCTGCTTATCAGCCTCCACAGCAGCCTTAACAGACCACAAGCATTCCATTTCTGCCTCCATTAAACACATTACTCCATCCTTTGTTTTTATTCCAATATTTTTGATACGTCCCTTTGGGCAGCCATCCATCACAGTGTGCCAGCAGGTCCATGTGGGTGGGTAGCTGGTGGTTAGTGGCTTGACCCTTCTTGTCCCCCCCCCCGCCTCACTCTCCCAGCCTTCAACATGGCCACAGACCTGGCAACGGACCCAGAGTACCAGCTGTTTGTCAGCAGCAAATGCTACGAGGCGTCCCACGACCTGCTGACCTCCGAGGCTGTGAAGGCCCAGGGGCCGGAGCAGTTGGCCCAGGTGCTGAAGAGACTGGGCAACATCCGAAACGAGATGGGCGTCTACTACATGAACCAGGCCGCAGCCATGCAGACGGAGAAAGAAGGTACTGAAAGATGCGCACGCCCCCACACACACACACACACACAATTAGATATGTTGTCACGGGTCGAGTGGGGGTGGCAGAAACCAAACGCAGGCTGGTGGTTAGAACAATAATGATTTTAAACAAAATGAAATGTGCAAAACACTCAACAGAACAGCAACAATAACCGACAAGGAGAAACAGAGGGCTGCATATTCTAAGGAAAATTAAGGGAATGGGCACCAGGTGTGTGAAATGACTAGGCAAAGACGAAGTCCAGCATGAGCTCGTGTGTGAATGGGAAACCTGGGACTCACGGCATACCGGTGAAGGCTGATATTAATGTGTGTAGTCGGTTATCACGTATGCGTCCATACGTACACAAATGTATCTGGGAGTAATTAGTTAAGCTCTCTGTGCACGGGAATTAAACGGGACCATGAAAGGAACCTGTATGATATAAGGAGAAGCCATAGTTACAACAGTAACGCTTGTAATTAGTTGTAGTTGTGAATGTGACTTTCTGCCACTAGATGTCACTCACACTAAGCAGACCGGCATCTCAGACCAAAACAAATGCTTCGTAGGCCGCACGCACGCACGCACGCACGAACACACACCTGCAATAACATGCACGTGCGGCCGGTCCGGCTATGACAACAAAGAACAGAGGAGCTCGGATGTGTGTGTGATAATTCTTTGCTCAGGATGCAATTTCTCCACCATATTTCCCATAGAAGAATAGTTGTCTGCCGCTATGTCAACGTTGAAAATATCACATATACACCTTTTAAAAATGTTCCCCTCGCCACGGCTTCACCTCATGTCTCCCCTATGCTGCTCCTGTTCCAGTGAAGACCGGCGTGTCTGTGGCAGAGCAGGAGATGTGGAAGAAGAGCTTCTCTTGCTTTGAGAAGGGCATGCGGGACTTCCAGGCTATCGGGGACAGCACCAACACGGCCCTGTTGCTATGCAACACTGGCCGGCTCATGAGAATCTGCGCCCAGGCCCACGGTGCCGTCTCTGCAGGCCAGAGCAGAGGGGAGTTTTCACCCGAGGAGGCGCTGTACTACAACAAGGTGACCTTGGTAACCACTGTCGGTGTGTCTGTCGGGTACATACAGGGGTGCAGTGTTACCAGGGTTACCACTGGTCAAGTGATGAAAATTCAGTTTCCATTTGACACAGTGTCATAGTATTTACGCTGTGTTGTGGGCTAGAACCCCTGCCTCCTCCCCCTGTGTCATACGATGGTGTTGTATTGGTCACCCAGGCGTTGGACTACTACCTGCGGGCTATGAAGTGCCTGGCCTGCAGAGACAACCACCCAGCCGTGTGGGACAGTGTGAACTGGGAGCTGTCCACCACATACTTCACCCTGGCCACGTTGCTGCAGGACTACGCCCCAGTGTCCAGGAAGGCTCAGGAGCAGGTCCCTCTAACACCACGTGTCTCCTGTTTTGTAGCACGACGCGTGTTCATGTTCGAGCCGCTATACGCCGACCTCGGTCATTAATTTCTTTGAAATTATCATCGGGATTATCTCTTTTGTGGAGCATGTTGCTATAGATAATTCCCACTGTTGTCTGCCATTGTCACACATGTAAATTAGAAAGAAAAATATTTTTTGCAATTTTACGTATCAACAAAACAATATTGTGGATTAACTGATTGTAGCCTTAAGCGCATTAAACATGATTAATCTCACAGCTGTAACACCAAATGCCTGCGTATGGGGTTCTGTTATAGGATTTAGTGTGTGTGTTACTTGACACTATGCACCTGTTCACACTGGCTGTGTTGTGTCGCCAGATTGAGCGGGAGGTGACGGAGGCCATGTTGAAGTCCCTGAAGTACTGCGACTTGGAGACGGAGTCGGCTCGCCAGCCCCTCTACCAGTACAGGGCTGCCACCATCCACCACCGCCTGGCCTCCATGTACCACAGCTGTGTCCGCAATCAGGTGGGGCAGGGGAATGAGGGAAGGGTACGCACCATTAAACGCGCGCCTGCCATTTTATGTGAAAATGCACGGGTAGCGTTGGCGTCCACCTAGACTATGCAGCAGCATTAACACTGCAGCAGAGTGACGGACATGATCCCATGTACTATATTTTAACAGCAGATATTGGACTATGCATCCAAAACACATTCTTCTTGGGGCCTTAATACATGTATGTCTGTCTGTCTGTCTGTCTGTCTGTCTGTGCCCCAGGTGGGGAACGAGCATGCAAGGAAGCAGCACCGGGGCCTGGCTGAGCTCCACTACAGCAAGGCAGTGTGGCTGTTCCTCAGCCTGAGGGACGCACCGTGCGAGCTGCTGCGTGCCCTGCTGGAGAAGGTGGCCTTCACAGAGTTCACCATGGCAGGTGAGACCCCAGCCCCCACACAGGGCCCAGTGACCCCTGACCCCAGACAGGGCCCAGTGACACCTGACCTCACACAGGGTCCAGTGACCCCTGACCTCAGAGCCAGAGCAGCGTTAACTGTCTATGCAGAAATCTAGTTTAGTAGCCGCTTCACTTCGCCTGGACGCCAGCAACTCTTGTCTCTGGTCGTACTAGAAACAGAATTAGTTACTCAACCTCGGCAGTTTTATTGGTTTATTATCAGTATCGAGTCTTGCTTTATTGTTGTTTTTGTAGAGACCTATTTAGTATTACATGTTTGAGTTAACATAATCTCTAGGCTCGTCGACCTCAAAGATCTTTACATCTTGCTAATTGGTCATAGGCCTTGCAATACGTTGTGAATGGCAAAATGCTGGCACTAACAAATGTCTTTCCATTACCGTGTGGTGGCACAGGCCAGAGCAGTAGCGGAGCCAAACTGAAGAGCCTGACAGCCGCCCTGGAGATCATGACAGAGACGCGCCACTCCTTCCAGCTCATTCACAAAGAACTGCTGGAGCAGCCGACAGAGGTACAGTAGCATTGCTAGCGCTGAACCGTAACCAACACGTGAATGTAGCCGCGTTTACATTGACCTTACCATTCCCATTGAAAGCAGGTTGAAAAGCTAACTGGTATGAAAATGCTCCATAGAAACGCCTCAATCGTAAGCGGAAGACCCAACTCTTATTGACATTTCACACCAAAGCAGAGGGGTAGTATAAGCCGTTCCATAATCCGATTGTTAATAACGAAGAGTTATACCATATAAACGCTTTAACACGATTACTTCCTGGTTGCGTTCTTATACCCAGAGTGCAGAATAGCATTAACAGGGTTCTGCAGAAATGAATAACGACCGCATTAGAATCAGGTGTGCTGGAGCAGGGAGACATCTAAAGCACGCAGGACAGTGACCCTCCAGGGCCAGTGTTGGGGAACCACTGCTTCAGGCTACTGCTATTTTGTGAATGCCGAATTGAATATAGAGTAGAGCCGAGGAGGTATTCTGCACAGACAGCCACTGTACAAAGTCTGGATAAAACAATCGAGACGTGCAAACATGTGAATGGGAGCTGTAAACCCCTCCAGCATTCACACAAATAGCCTCACTCTCTCCTGACGTGCCTGCAACTAGAGGCTGGCCGGTTTGAGCTGTTCTGCTAGAGTCTACATAATGTGCACTTGGTAATGTGTCTGTTCTAATTCATTGTAACAGGGCATGTAAACACTAGATCGTACTGGATGACATGCCGGGTAAACTGGTAACGCTAAATCTCGATGATTGGAATGATTCCGTACGTAAAGACGGTAACGTGTCCGTGCAAGCCCAGTTGGTGTCTTCACTGCTCCCCTCTCTCCACTCCTAGTGGTCCACGCCCAGTCAGGCTGAGCCGGCAGTGTCTCCCGACGCCAGCGATGCTGTGGCCTCCTCTGGGCTGAACCTGAAGGAAGTCATGAAGCTGATTGGCGTGTTTGAGCCCAGCTTCTCCTTCCTGCTGCTGCAGCTCATCAAGCTGCTGACGGGCATGAAGCGCAAACCGAGGTGACTGTCATTTTGTCCAGACCGGATTGGATTAAGTCTGGGGGGAATTCGGCCAATTGTGAGATGCAAATGAAATGTGATTATTGTTTCCAGTATTATCCCCAGAGCCTTGACAGCCGAAATCGCACGTTCTCTAAAATAACTGCACCCAAGCTGAGCCTATATCACTAGTCTCTAGCTTCTGAGCCCGACTCCACCCGCTACAACTTTTGGAAAAAATAAAACAAAACCCCTGTGACACAGTTTGTTGTCACAGGGGTTTTGTTTTGATCCAGTTCAGATACTGTTTCAACAAGCTTTCTCCAGAACGGCTGATTACACCTGAATGTACAAAAGCTATCTACGCCAGTGTCATTCACATCTGACAGACACAATGTATGTGTGTGTGTTGGCAGCAGTAAGGATGAGGAGCTACTGAAGACCTATAAGAATGTGTATTCCCTGCTGCTGCGCACGGACAAGAAGGCACCGCTTCACATGCGCCTAGAGCACTATGTGGACCTCCTGCAGCAGCTGGTCCCACAGACAGGCGGTGGTTGCTGATGCCTACGAGGAAGTATAGCTAATGTGCCACTCCCATTGGAACTGGTGCAGCTACAACTGGATTAGGCTGGACTCTATTCTCCTACAAGCATTCACAAGAATCATGCTGTGAGCACAGGCAATAGATATCATTACGTTTTTCTCAATAGTAATTGTTTTACTCGGGGAAAAAGAGATTTGAATCTCAATGAGTCTTTTCCTGGTAAAATAACGGTTTAATAATAATAATAATTTAAGTAACCCACATATCAGAAACACATGCTTAGGTAAAAGGGTTTTTGAGTTGTTCCACAAATACTTTGAACGCCACCTGTGCCTTGTTTTAAAACTAATTCAGTGTTTCTAACACCTGCTCACAGTTTGGGCATTCTGTTCTGTATATTTGCAGCAAAGATTATACATTTGCTTGTTGGCTTGTTGCCTGAGAGTTTTAAAGAATCCAGATATCTACCACAGAAGAACTGAAAAACATTTGACAATGTGTTGATTTTGAAACAATATGATGCTGTGAAGATGGTGGGTGTTGCGGTATAGACATACAGAAGCTTAATTGTATATGCTCAGAATGTTACAGTATGTACCTATGTATTATATTGTGCAATAGCCAAGCAATGTTCAATGCAAGCACTCTAATTATAATTTTAGTTCAAATATTGCTTTATGCTTGATTTCATGCTGCTGTGACATAAAATATTTCTAGTTTTTATCTGTTGCTGTTATTTTCTAGTTTTCCACCTTTAAGCCTGTGTATAGCCACAGTTTGCACGTATGCACGCACACTCTAAACAATAGCTACATATACAGTATATCACAAAAATCAGTACACCCCTCACATATTTGCAAATATGTGAGCATATCTTTTCATGTGACAACAATGTAGAAATTACACTTTTCTGCAATGTAAAGTAGTGATTGTGCAGCTTGTAGAACAGTGTAAATTTTCTGTCCCCTCAAAATCATCAACTGTTTGCCAAATGAATGCGCTAGCTCACAATTAATATTATTATAGCACAGATGTTCTTACAATTAAACAGAACACTTTGTCAATTGAGCAAATATCTACATCTGCGACATAATCACACTTTTACTCTTTCAAGCCAGCCACGCAGTTCAGAATGCAAGAAGTCAACGTGACGTATGCATCAGAGTTTACACGTTTCATTTTGGCCGACGCGGAGCAGAGAAGGTAATTATTTTATATTCCCTTCTTGTTCGGGCAGTCTTATAAATAGCTTTTCTCTATTCTGATGTCAAACGCCGCGGTCATGTGAGCCAGCGTTGGTGAAAATCCTTCTGATAATATTTTATTTTATCACTTGGTACATTTAGTAATTATGAGCTGAGATTATCGGCCTATCAATTAAAACCTCGCAACCTAATACGGTACACAATCTCAAATAAAACAGGATCAATCTTAAGAGACTAGGAGAGGGGGTTGCAGCCAAACAATATTTGTGTAATTAAGAGGTGGTTCACTTAAAATAAATGCGGAATGTTTATGCGTTTGTGTATAACTACAAAACGGCATTCCTTGTGTTATATTAGCTTTAGCCGTAATCTGTTCTACTGCTTCTACTGTAGCATTTATGAGTAATTCAGTGGCAAACTCTTATGTTAATAGGCGAGAAAGATGTTTTAGTGCAAAGTTTAAAACAACTGAATGGCTCATTTGACCAGGCAAATTAAATCGGTGGCAAACGGAGGAGGAGACACAATCGACACCAGAAAAACCACAACCAACAGAGGAGGAGAGGTAACAGTTAACGCAAACACAGGAGGAGAACCGTTAGCAAGCATAGGAGACATGTCGACAATCATATTTTATCCAAACTCCAACTGCCACATAAATAGCTTAACAATCGAAACCAGTGAAACGAATATCAACATAGGCGGTTAGACATTTACCACCAAAGGAGGAGCAGGAGCAGGAGAGATAACCGTCAACCCTAACGGAGGAGAAGGAGGAGGAGAGATAACCGTCAACCCTAACGGAGGAGAAGGAGGAGGAGGAGAAGGAGGAGGGGAGATAACGGTCAACCCTAACGGAGGAGAAGGAGGAGGAGGAGAAGGAGGAGGGGAGATAACGGTCAACCCTAACGGAGGAGAAGGAGAAGGAGGAGGGGAGACGAACACAAACCGGTTCTGTGCGTTCCTTCGTACGTGCCTGCGGGCCTGCTTACGGGCCTGGGCGTGTGTGTACGTTTTTCCATGCGTGTTTTCCGTGCGTTTAAGTATCAAATAGGCAGGGTCATTAATGGAACAAAGCAACACTCACCGGGACATCACACCTGTCCTGTTCCTGCACATGGACAGGGCCAGTCAGGGCCGGTCAGGGTCATTAAGGGCCTGTCAGGGTCATTAAGGGCCTGTCAAGGTCATTAAGGGCCAGTCAGGGTCATTAAGGGCCTGTCAGGGTCATTAAGGGTCTGTAAGCAGGAACCAGGCAGGGTCAATATATATTGTAATAATGGAACAAAGCAACACTCACTAGGACAGCAACACCTGACCATGGGCAGAGGTCAGTCATGGTCATTTACAGTGACCCTACAGGGACTTTTAGCTAGCAACAGTAAATGTTCCCTCTGCTTAGGGACCTACATGGTTATACACTAGGCTCCTCTGTGTGTTTCTGGCCCCTGTTTGTTTCTCTTTCTCAGAGTGTGGTGGATGGGAGATGCTGTCATGATCCTGGAGGCTGTGTGGATGGTACGGCTCCAGCCTGGTGATGTCATCAGGGGAACTTGCTGCCTTGGTCAAGATGTTCCCTGAGCTGGGAAAAAGAACTGTGTGCATGGACAATGAATGTGTGTTGGTCATCTCCTGCTGAGTGGAGAAGACGCTGACATGGTCCCGGATTATGTATAAATGGCGGTGGCTACTTCTGCATCAGCCAAGTCTCCAATTCAGACAGGCGCTATGGTTGTTGAGTGGTCCTGGTCTTGTTTAGTGCTATTGGACATTTCCCCTGGAACTCAAGTGGCGTCTCTCAGTGTCTCTCTCTGACCTGGGACTCCTGTCACGTCTGTTAATGCTACAATTGACAAGCCACTCTTAATTAACGAACTTATAAAATGCTTTAAATCTTTCCGATGTGTTTGTTCTTAAGTACAGCACAGTGAACATTATAACTTAGTATTAATGATAATGTTTGGTTTCTTCATTTTTTTTCCCCACACGTGCTTTTAATAGAAGTGATTCCTTGCCCGGGGGGAGGAGCAGGTTAAGGGGGGTTTGTTTCCATGTGAAATGTGGGCTCATCTCATATGGTTGTCCAGAGTCACTACTGGACCCTTCCACCTGTCACCTTTTGTATTCTTATGCATTCCTGTACGTAGTGTAGACAGAATCTGACTATTAGGAGAACAGGAATAGACTGTCTCTGTCACGCTCCGTGTGTGGGTGTGGTGGAGAACTCAACATATATTGTCAGCGCTCTCTTGATTAAACGTCTTGAACGGACCTAGCTGTTTCATGGCATTATTGATGTCATTACTACTTTTTAACAGAGAAGCCTTACACGCTTCTTGGCTGAACCTCCCCAAGGGGATCTCAGAATTAATAGACCCAACAGTTTCTACGCAACTTTTTATGAATGAGGTATGTGAGTATCTATACTTTTACTCAAGTAATGAATATATGGTGACAAATGAAGGTGTGTACTTAGTCCACCTCTGCTGTTACATGCTATATAACATACAGAGGTCCCCCTACTGGCACATCAATGTGACTGCCTACCATAGAGATGCTATTGACTGTCACAATGGAGGTAGGCCTATCATTTGATGGTTCTGATTGCATTTGAAACGTTTACAAATACACTATTGAATTACATTTAAACATTTAGAAAACCGACAGATCTCGTTAACATATATTGAAATATATATAGAAAGTATTGCATATATTAATTCCTATGTGGCAATGGAATAAATCCACACACAACACCTGAGACAACTGCCAGGCCAGAGAGGCAACCTAGAGAAAAGCTTTGAGAGACTGGTCACGCAGCCAATGAGAGTGGGGTTGAAGAAATTAAGGGCTAATCAGATCCGTACTGTTTGTCTGGCTCTGGCCGACTATTACTCTCATCTGAATTTCTTTTTGCTGAGATTATAGTCTGGAAACTGCATTTCTTTTTGCTGAGAATAGTCGACACTCATTCCAATGAAGTGTCGCCACCAGGCTGTAAGCAATTCTAAAAATGTTTGGTCCTAAAATGTTTTTTATAAAGACTTCATACAATTAGAACCATTTTAGTGAACATAAACAAACATTAAAATCCCCACATATGTCCCCACACCAGGCCCAGAAAACCACAATGTAGAATGGACCCAGAGACTCTGTAACTTGTATTTCTAATCTACTATTAAAGCTGATATGTTAACTTGGATACAACGTCTCCTAATTTATCCTCATCAAACGAACACGGAAATGGGTGAGGAGACACCACCCATATTCCAACATGGTCTAAAATAACTTGTGTGGTTTCAATATGACTTTAGTACATTTATTATGGATCTTAATTGGTGTATTAATATGCTGATATGCTATTAATTAGTTATTACCCAGTTATTTTTGGGGTACAGGGTCAAAAAGATTGATAGGTATACAATTTGGATCTATTCCTATAATCAGGCAAGGAAGTTCAGGACTTTCTTTAGCCCAGTAGATTTTATGTTGTGCTGATAAGTTGATGCATCACACAAGCCATGGGCTGTCCCAGGACTTGTTGCAGAGCCCAACAATGTGTCCAGTCAAGTGTGACACTCATCTTTCTGGGCAGGTGGCAATGCTGTGGCCTACTGTAATGTGATGTCTGCCCAAGAGTCAGTCCACTCCTTACTCTGCCCGTATGGCTGCTGTGTGTTGCACTTAGGCGGCTTACAATCATCTTGCCCTATCAAGCTGCACTCATTTACTTATTGAAAAACCAATTGTCAGAATATATCCAGGATTTGGGCCCTGGTGTCTCTGTTGGCACAATGCCCCTTGTGTTTTTATAATGTATAGCTTAACTATGGAGATGATTGTGTTTGCATTAAAGTTCACAGAGCTTCCAGTCAAATGATGTGATGGGCGATGATGATGAAAGTAAAGACCGTGAGTGGGCAGGGTGTTATGCTGTAGGTTCCATGCATGTGTCATTCCATAAAAACATAATGCAACATTCTTGGTCTACAATGCTTTCAAATACTGCAATAATGAGCATGACAAGTGTTGCCAATGACCTGTATTCAAAATCAAGCTGCATTTTTGGAACCAGTCAGGGTGTTTTATACATATTTGTGAGAATTTGTCATAATCAGGAGCAATGGTCACATTCACTACCATCTTATTTCACCCGAATGTATGGCTTCTAGTGTAATGTTCAAATGAAATGCATGCCATTTGTTGTCTGTGACCATTTGTCACTTTGTTTTCCTTTCCAGGGGGGAAAAAGGGGGAAGCTTGTGTGCTTCAGGCAAGAGGCCCCTGGGCATACACCACCCGTAGTTACCCACTGTTTATATACACTAGGTAAGATCTGGGCGGGCCACCCCCTGTATTTTG
>JAODLL010051479.1:0-19311 GCA_026546735.1 Forbesichthys agassizii
GGGGGTCTGGCTGGCTGGCACTTCGGGGCTGGCTGACTGGACCTCCACCCCTGTTAGCATGTTGCCACTGGTGGTGCGGGCCTCCATAAAGGGGTTCAGAAAGGACATCACTTGAGCATAGCGCCATGGCCTGCCACTGCCCGCTCCTGACCCACTTCTGGAGCTTTCTTTGGCCCTTGTTCTCTCTCTCCTGTGCATGTCCCTGAGGTTTTTCCACCTCTTCTTGCACTCATCAACTTAAAAAATATCAACATTAGCACCTCATTATATTTAAAATGTCAATACAAGTGTTTGTGTGCAGTTCAACTTATATGGGGCTTTACATTTTCTTTTAAACTAAACTGCTATGGTTTAGCACACTTTTTAATTTTACATTGATTCACGTGATTAAGTTGGAATGTATATGCTGTTAATTTATTCAGTTTCATGGTATGCACATTATATCGATCTCACCCGTGATTCCAACAATTTCTGCTACCTTCTTCCATGCTTCTATTTTTAAAATGACATTTCTGTACGAAGCCAGAGACACGTCAAAAATAATTGGGAAATCTGAGACCGCAATAATGAGTTTCTCGTCCATGTTTTCAACAGCGAATAATTTTAAGATAGCTATCTAAAGGTGAGGCAGAGAACAGAGCCCTGTCATTGGTTGTCGCCGAACTCCGTCACCGGCGACTCGCTGTAAATTTACATAAAGTTGAAAAGTTCTCAACTCGGATCTGTCGCTGTCGCTGGGAGACTTTGTCGCTGAGCGTAGCTCCGCCCCCTGTCGCCGAGGTACGCTTGCGTCCGTTGGAAATGAATTGGAACGTGCCTTTTTGCGTCGGCGACAAGTCGGCGGTGTGAATGCAGGGTTAGTGCACCACACGTCCAGTATTCATGCCTCCGCTTCCTGGGCGGAGGTTTAAAAAGCCTCCCGCCCTGGCACGAATTGCCAGTTTGTTGTTTCCCGAACGAACCAGCGATCTCAAACGCTACACTACTCTTCGCCGCAGTCCCGCCTGCGACACGATCCCGCCCGCAACGCTGACTTCTCGTCTCACCGCCCGCCTCATCACGGCAGCCCTGCCGACCAGAGCTCCAGCTAGATGCTTTGCTTTGCTAGCACTACAGCCTGCACCAGCGGTGCTCACCTGCCTGATTAAATAAATTCTCTGTTCCTTTTATCTGCCATCTCCTGCCTCTGTGTTCCGCACCTGGGTCTTCGTTCCCACTCGACCGTATCCTAACAGATTATTTGTTCAGCATTATCTAATATATTTACAATATCATATAGACACCCTTTAAAAACACCAAACACAACCGACAAGAAACAGATGAAACACCAAAGGTTTAAATACACAGATTGACTAACCAGATGAGACTAAATACAATGAGGGGCTCGATAATGACTAAAGGCCACCGCCCACTGACGGCGTCTACGCGTGTCAAGAGATGCCAAAGTTTAAGGACTAGTTCTTTTTAACGGGACAGTGTCCGAACACAGCTCGTATCAACAAAGCCTTAGTACATTTTGATTCACAATGCATTTCTATGTGTAAGGCGCCACCGCAGAGGATCGCGAAGCGACACTGTTTTGATTTGAGCTTGAAGTTAGCAAGAATGACTAACCTTGCCTTTTATCTCTGCAGAAGCCTGATAACGACATATTAATATGAATCAGGTGTGTCGCATGCCAGATATCTGTGTCTGTTAAGACACATCCATCTGGGAAGCCGTCCATTAAAACTGTTTTAAAAGAGCAGGCGCTTCAAAATAAATCCTTGGCATGTGATTGGACAAACCTGTGAACCAGCAGAGACTTTTGTTGTCCACACTTGCAGTATGATGATTGTCCAGACACTGTTTAGTGGAGTCCGGGGATGGTTGTCACACTTTTTACTCTTGCCAGTATTTCTCAGCACCAGTAAATTAAAAAAGAATAATTTCAGTATTGGTCCAAAGCTTCAGATCTTGGGTATAAATTAATATTGTTTATATAAATGTAATATGTTTTAATGTGAATACAATACACTCTGAGAAAGTGTGACAACCAACCCCATCACAGGGTTGGTTGTCACAAAGGGTGGGGTTGTCACTGTTTATTCCAATGAGATGTGCAAAGATAAATTAAGATTTTCTTTATAAATTAGAGAGAAAAAACATTTTAAATGTTTAACACAATTTGTAATGTATTCATCTATAAAGTTCCTGCACTGGGTATGTTTTTATACCCCATTGTGTTTAATCAGACTATAATAACTATAATAACTTATAGTTAATCCACAGAGAGGCAGGCATATAAATATTAAGGCTTGTAATAAAGCCATTAGTCAAGAAAATATTATGAAACATGGACTATAAAATGTATCAAAACGTTTGTAAGGTATTTGATTGTAGGTTTGTGAATATTGTATTTGTTTGTGAATAATTAGTAGGGTAATCATGTGTAGGGTAGTCAAATTTGACATTAAAACCTGACTGAATATTCTCTGCAGCTTTCTGTTTACCTTTTTAGTTTACAAAACATTTGGCCAGGACACCAGATTTTTACACACCAAAAATGTATAAACCCCTACTCTTAGGACACATGCTTTTTAGTGACCACTAAAGTTATGTGTTTAACAGACCAAATACAATCTTTAGACCAGAGTCTTGCACCAGAGTCTTGCATAAGCATGCTTACATGTAGGCGAATGCCGGGGCTCGAACCCACAACCATCTGGCTTTGTGCACAACACCCAGACCACTTAACTATCCTGCCCATGCATTGCCACCTGTCTCACTGCCTTCAGCATTACATCAGCTTGTATATCCCCTCTTGGTCTTTTTTTAAAAGTTCCTCACCATTTTTCTGCCAAAAAAAAATAAGGAAAGGGTTACTATACTTTCTAAATATTCCATTGATATGCCATGGGGTTGGCTGTCACAGTGTGACAACCAACCCCAATACCAGTGTGACAACCAGCTCCATCTGAACTCTTGAGATAAATGTTTAGCTAACAACAACACGATTTGACCTAGCATCTGAAAAATATATTGAAACTATAACTATTCCCTTCCATTCTTACACAAATGTTACTAAATGTACAAAGCTACAGAAGGAATTTTATGCAAAAGTAAATACTTACTTTTACCCATCCGCCAAGATAGTTAGCTCTCTATACATACTGACAATATAAATAAACTCATTCAAAAAGGTCACACATTTGACAAGAAACATGTTACACAGCGCCCGCCAGTTTGGCTTTAATAAGCTCTGTGACAATCAACCCCAGTCTCCTCTACTTGCCTGAAACACAACGATGTCTAAGCTCTCAGGATCAGGGTGGGCTCGAGAGGCTAGTGTTGAAGCAGGAAGACATATAAAACTTGCGGGGACAGTGGGTCCCCAGGACCAGGGTTGAGAACCACATACTGTATTTGATGAATAGTGGCAGAATGAATTATCATTTGGTGTGGATGCTTTCAAAAACAAACAATATGTTTCTAATCTAATGTTTATATATAGGGATTGAATAAATTTTGTTTTAGCCGATTCAATAAATGTCTGGCAATAACCATAACATTTTAAACAAAAGTTATCTTTTGATCTAAGCTGCTGTGTCATTCTCCTTGCGGTATAATTTTCCGTCAGAGGTCATGCTACACTGACCACACAGATACAAACAGCAACTGAAAGCTTCTTCACAACTGCAGAAAGCCCATCAGGCCCTCTCAAGTGAGACAATTATAAGTTCTGTCCAAAATGTGACGCCTGTCCGATAGCATACCACATCAATCAAGGGATAGGAGGCTATGGCCGCACATCACATCCATAAGCACGCCTTGCGTTGCTGAATAACTAACAATCTGATGTGATATGACATTTTGTAGATAAGAACAAATGGGGTCCTGACCCGTTTCTTCCATCCATGGCCCTCTCACTAAACTGTTTAAAGGGCCCAGGGGATTTTATTCCCAATTTCTGGTCTGCGTTTTAAACGGGAGTGGCGAAAAGGTTAATGAATTCAACAATGTAAGCCACTGCACGCTTTACATTGGCTACGGCCATTGTCGCTAGTTGCACAGGCCTTTGCATGCTTATTAAGTGACAGAGGTAGCTACAGCTGGAGAGTGCCGCTGCCCCCCTTAGGCTGAGGACAGGCACTGCAGTGAAAGACCAAAATAATATATTCTAAATTATATGAAGTTGTTAAAAGTACTCTAAAAGTCTATGTCAGTTCTAGACAGGTATGTAGGGCATGTCGGCGACAACAACATGGAGAAGAACAGGGTCTGTGTCTATAGCCTATCTCAGAGGGTGCATTTCACGAGCATCTCTACAACTTGGCAGAGGCCGCTAACAGTCAGGAAAGGGAACCAGTGACCAGAAACAATCCATAGACAAGCGATATGGGTTTCTGCTTTCCTTGAAGCCCCAGAACACCCGATGGTGTCAACATGAAACTAATTTGATCCAATATATCCGAATAGGGCGCCATCTGCCCTTCCTATGGAATGGAAAATAACGCTGCGTGCACCGCATATCTATAGGATTATGCCAGGTGGAAGAAAATCCAATTTATTTAATTGAGATAGTATTTGCGTTGTATAGGCTATACAGCGTGACCATTACCAGCGCGATTAAAATCCATAACCCGATTAATTCCAATGGAAAACCATCAGACCGTAAATCACATTATCATTGATGATTTGATATCCAGCCATGCGTGACGTTGATATAACCGTTCAGAGATGTTGCAACGTTGAACTCGTAGTCCGGAATAGTGTTCATCTTACTTTGTCGTGCCAGTTGCTTCTTGGTTGTTCAAATCTACCCTCCACTAGGTGACCAGATAGTCCTCAATTGCATAGATAACTCCACCCAAGATCAGCGGATTGTTTAATATATATATATTACTTATGTGCTTTTATTTAGTGCACGTGGTCGCCTGCGCCTTTACACAGAAAAGGAGCGCTTTCATTGTGCCGATAGTCCCTTTTTTATGTATGGTGCTGGAGTCAGCCCCCGATTGACAACCTGATGTGAGCTAGATTGTCTGACTGCAGCCCATAACCACCCGTCAAACACAGGATAACACAAGAAAATAACATGATGCAACTCACACTTTCAGCGAGTTTATGATCTAAAAATAAAAACAGACAAGTCACAAACAATAACGACACACACAGACTATAGTGAGGTCATCTTCTAAAGACTTTAATCTTTCGCTTTGAGGAGAGACAAGAAAGTCTAAAGAAGAATGTCCCTGGTCTGCCCACCTGGCTTTTGTCGCTGGCGCTTTTACGGCCGCCCTGTTACTGCAGCGGATGAAACGCGCATATGAAAGGGGCACGTTCTATCAATATTGCACAACACAAACGTGTTTGGGCAATTTCCACTTTTGCTTTTGTCTGAAAGCTCCGTCAGCACTCGACTGGGTGAGTTCCAAATGTATAAATAAAATATTTGGGCACTTGCCCACATCTGATACGCAGCTTCGGTCTGCTGAACCGCATAAGGCCGCGGCTCTCGTTCTACATTGATTACTACAACACTACTGCCAGCTACAGTCGCCTATCCTTTTGGGGGGGGGGTTACACAAAGCATATATACATATACACTTCAAAGCAACTGTGAACAACACATAATATCATGGAAATAAAACGCCGCCCTTGCTGCAGAATGTTATACAAATTGCAGTACTTGTCGCAGCCTGTACAAAGTGCCTGACACATTAGCCTATAGTCTAGTAGCCTAGCCTAGTAGTTGGCACATGGTATATGGTACGTTGAAGTGTTGTTTTTGTGTGAGACTGTGAGATGGCAAGAGATAACTTTGTACCACCTCTAGACAGCCCATAAGATCGGTTTATCAACGTTCACTAGTCAATACAAATAAATATGTGACAGTTTGCTTTCAGGAGTTGGTTGATGGATTATAGCAAGTAGCATAGGTTATTGTTTTTATATAGCCTATTTTGTTTCACTTCCTGTTGTCCTTCCTTTGTTATTAAATAAGAACAAACAGCAATTTATTGCGTTCCCTAAATCCCTTGTCAACTGCCTTTGAGCTTGAACTGCGCTGTGAGATAGAAGAGCCCATGGGGACAAGTACGCACACATGCATGGCAAATAATCAATGCTGTGGTGTGTAAACATGGCTGACGTCTTTTGTGTGCCAGAGAGTTTTCATAATGTTCCTGTAGGAAGGTTGTGTGTGTGTGTGTGTGTGTGTGTGTGTGTGTGTGTGTGTGTGTGTGTGTTGTTTGTGTGTGCTGATAGCCTAAGAGGAAAGAGTGATTTTGACATTGAAAGAGACATTCTTAGCATGTTATTGTGCCAGCAACTTGCTCAGGCATATTCTTGGCTCTGTAGGAAATAAGAGATACATTATAATTTCAAATTCGTATTAGCCTTGGTCTTGGTTGTCTTGTTGCAGGGCTAAGTAAGTATAACCAATGAGTAGACTGTTCGGTATCTGCTATCATTCGCAGATATCATTGTGGAGGAAGCAGAAATCTCAAGCCCAAGAGATTTGGATTTGCAGGATTTGCAGGTTTGCTCATATTTTACTACACACTGTTTGTGTGTGTTAAAGTAAGAGGATTGTGTGAAGGTATGCTGAGTGTGCGCTCAATTAGTTGCCTATATATGGTGTGCATGTAGCTTGTGTGTGTGTGTGTGTGTGTGTGTGTGTGTGTATGTGTGTGTATGTGCGTGCGTGCGCGGTCAGTCAGGGTGAGTACGGCCTGAAGACTCTGGGAATGACTTGAGTTTATTGAGGATCTATTTTCTCCCACACTCTGCTGCTCCACTGTGGGCCAAGCAGGCTCTGATTTCCCCAGGGGGGCAGACGAGGCCAGCTCTGATATTCTCAAGCAAAGTTTATCTCCAGCAAAGTAATGGTCAAAAATCAAGTCATGTTGGCTCCTGCTGATCACTCCAGAGGAACTGGGCCCGAAGACGATCGATAGCACATTCAAGTTGAATGTTTGGCCACGGTGTTAGTGTTCATCTGTAAGGAAGGTGGGCAATAACTGTGCTGAGCCCCCAAAAAGTCTCTCTTTACAGCGTCTTTTCAATCAATATATGGTATTGACCTTTTAATTCTCCCGAGTGATAAAAAAATAAATATACAAGACACTGCATGGGCGTCGCCACACACTGTTACTGGAGGCAGTACTTGATCTGTGGTGCTAACACAGTAGAATCTAATGGGTGTTTTTTTTGTTCCTAATCCACAATGTCGATTCAAGGCAATGCATTGAAGTCAAGGTTAGTCATTGTCCAGAACGCTTGCTAATTTTGAATATTACAACACATTGTCAAACGGCATTGTTGTTGTGAGCGGTGTTCGCACACTTTGTTTATGCTCCTATTTACTGAGCCAGGGCTGTGCAGACGTGTATTATCTTTTCAGAATGCATATTGCGTAAGTATATTATCTTAGAATTATCTTACATTTAGCTTACAATTAGTTTACATTTAGCTGACTATGCCTTCAACCCAAAACACATGAGGAGGTGCACACACAGTGCACTGGGTCACAGCGCACACGGCACTGTGGCATTTCCGTCCATGCTCAATCACTTTATTGCTGTGAAAAACAGACTGCACTAAGCATGCATGATAACATGATGGAACTTTTTTTAAAGTGATACTTTCATTCTAACTGTTTTGGAAACATTCCTTGGTGAATATTCCTATATGAAGCTTTTGGTTCTTCATGTATTTTTTCCATGTGGATGTGTTTGCTCTTACATAAGCAGGATTGTCAGGTGGTCTGTGTGTTCAACTCCCAGCTTGAAGGTCAAGAGTTCAATCCCCACAATTGGCCTGAGCATGCTTGAGCAAGACACTAACCCATCCTTGCAATAAATAGTTTGCAAGTCACTATCTAAGTCTGCTAAATGACCTGATTGCGAACTGAGGCTTTTGTACAATGCGGTGCTATACATTATGATTCAAGGAGCCCTAGCTGTGAGACATGTCAAATGATTGACGACCACATGTTTATCTTGGTACGTCCAGTAGATGGTGCCAATTGATTATATTGTTTTCCACACATTGCATTCAACCCAATGTCAGACATTTTTTCCCCCAGTAACAAATCCATCTCTCGAGTATGCTGTCTGAAACGCCTAATGTGTATAATACTGTGTGTGTTCTACCCATGGCAATTTGAGTGTGAAGATGCAATCCACCCTTCTACTCTGATTCTTTGCCTGCAGCTGTTAGAGACAGCTGTGGTCACATATTCTCATGGGCATAGTTTAATTGTTGTCATACAAAACCCCTCTATTTTCCCCTTCTATCTAGCATTCATTATTTCTCATAGCAAATTTACTGCATTGCCCTTCAAGTGCCAGCTGCGTGTCCTAACTTAAAATTAATAATTTTCTTCATCTTAATAATCTTCCATCACTCAACCACAACACTGTTGAAATCTCGTCAGGAATAGCATCAGCAGTGTAAACTGCCTAAAATAAAATAACATTAGCAAACCACATAATCCAAACAAGGTGTTTAAATCCCCAAACTTTAATTCCAGCACAGCAGTATGCCGCCGCCGCCCAGAAAAATGTGTGTGGTCATTTAAACGCCAGAAACATCCTTATTTGACCATTTCCTGAAGTAGGATAATGATGCCTATAGTCAAACACCAGAAACATCCTTATTTCACCTTTTCCTGAAATAGGATGATGTCTGTGGGCATGCAAACACCAGAAACATCCTAATTTGACCGTATCTTGAAGTAGGATAATGATGTCTGTGGGCATGCAAACACCAGAAACATCCTTATTTGACCGTATCTTGAAGTAGGATAATGATGTCTGTGGGCATGCAAACACCAGAAACATCCTTATATTCAAGTAGGATATTGAGGTCTACAATAAATGCCAGAAACATCCTTAATTTACCTTTTCCTTGAGTAGGAGAGATTAATGTCAGAGCGACACAGATGTTTAGCAAAACCACAGCATTTTGGAAAGTAAGCAGTGGGGAGGGTAAAAGCCTCCACAAAACAAATAATTGTGTTCAGGAATGTTTCAGAGGGAGGGGTCCTGGCTGCAGCCCATTGCGATTTTTTAGTCATTTTTAAAGCTCCATGCACTCGGGGATAAGGAAAGTCCCTAGGAAGTTGTTGATTCAGACAGAACACACAGTTTGATAGTGTCCAGTGCAGCATCCAGTCTGTATCAACATCCTCTTAGGCCAGCTATCAAACTCCTATCAAACTATAATCTGTATATACAGTGGGAATAGCTGCACAGCAACTGAAACATTGCAACGTCAATTATTGGTGTATTGTAGACAGTTTCAAAGCTTTGTTGTTGAGACCATAGAACTATATGGTTGAGATACTAAACAGCTGCAGAAAAGTAACTGATTGAGCTTGTTTACTCTGGAAAAAATTTTGCTGAACGTAAAAGTTATATCAAAATATAGTTTATTTGCTCAGAAACAGTGCAGACATTAAAAAGTAATACAAAAAATAGATATTTATAAATAAATAATTGCACCAAAGCATAATGTTTGTACACACTTGTGTGCATGCGCACTGTACATTGGTCCAGTATGGATCCAATCATTCGGCAGGATCATCTCATGCTTTCTGCGTTGTGGTGATGATGTGTCAGTTATTTTTACATAACTACAAAGTCAGTGCATCATCATCGCCCCACAAACCCATCCAAGTCATGTCTGTGCCATGTTTACAATCCACTCCAATAAAGGAGTGCAGTGAAATCTATCCTCTCAGCATTAATCTGTTGTCTTCTTCAAAATCGCATGACTTCATTCTACTGTCTTTTCCCAGTAAGGTTTATTTTCTTTCACTGTTGCTGTTTCTTCCTACGGTTCAGACAAGTTATCTTCTGTTTCTCATCTTTCTTTATCCTGTGGGAGTGACAAAAAATCAGTTGGTTTAGGCCAAGGCATTACCTAATATGAAACATATGTGTTTGTGCAGTGTGTAAACAATTTCAACACCGTTTTGAATAGTCTCATTCAGTCATTTTAATATTAGGGTGGATTTTAAATAAAAAGTCATTTGTAAGCAAACCACAACAAACATTTTTCTTGGCAAAATATGTTTTGATTTTAATAGTTATAGCATTACATTGCTTAAACAGATTAAAAGTAATACGTTAAACAGCTGTTGGTAAAGTAGTGGTACTGACCGAAAAGAAATACTGGAGAAAAAAAAACCATGAAAGCTATATTAAGTTATGTACAAATGGTGCCCTGTTATGTTCTGTACATGTATAAGCTAACAATGCTATAGGCAATTTGCTTACTTTTCCCAGCATGTTATAAAGGCCAGGGCCAGCCTTCCTTCTGTGTCCAGACAGAGCTTATTGTCTGTGCTGTTGTTGTCAATGGTGATACTGAAAAGCAGAAAATAAAATATCAATGACAAAATAATATTATTTTAAATAAAAATTATGATTCATGAAAAGTTATTGAACTGACAGAAATGGCCTGTTGTCCAACTCACATGAGTTCCCTCTTGTCACAGCTGGGTCCTTTTTCAATAACCGTAAAGTCCGTAATGGTATCTGGAACTTTCTTGAGCGTCGTGGGACACAAACATCTGGCTCCAGGAATAAACGAGGCTGCGGGGAAAAGGTTCACATTTCAGTTACAGTTGCAGAGCGCAGCTACACATGGCTGCCAAATGGACATTGGACATTAAAAGACACGACTCGTCATACCATGTCATAGCACCACAAAAAACAAATCTGCCCCAGTTCACTGCTTACAGTACTCCGTTTAAAACACACATGTGCACATGGTAGTAGAGCAGTTTGAGGGCTTTGCGGTCTATAGCGGGGGAGTACGGAGATGTGCGTGCCACGCACCTTTGTGCAGGAGGGACCCATGCACTTGCAAGTTCAAACCGACATGTAATATCGCTAACCCAGGCGCTTAATGCTTCCCACATAAACCACTACTGTGCGTTCATTCTACTGCAGGCCCCACGCCACTTAAACACGCACACCACAATGCATGATTTACAAACACACTAAAACAGCTATCAAAAAAATGCAACGTACCTTCATGGAACTGTACGCAAACAACAGCCAGGACAACAAGGAACACATTACAGGCTGTCATAAGGAAGGCCATCTCTGCAGTGAGAGGGTGAAGAATCCTGATATTGTTTGAATGAGGATGTTAGTACGTTCACTCAGCGAGAAGTGAGATGTGAGGAGAAAGTTCTGAGCTCCTCTTTATATACCCAAAAGCGAGTGGGTTTTCCCAAACCTCTTGGCTTTTCCCGGCAACACTGAAGTTCAGCTCCAATGGAATTTCCAGCCACCCGGGAGAGACACAACGGCTGGAATGTGTTCTTGATGGGCGGAGACACGTCAGAGCTACAGCAGTAGTTCCTGGCTGGGTGACTAGGGAGAGTGTTTTTCAGTAAAGTGTCTGTGAATCCCAATGATTAATGCTGTATCTCAAATCTAGCAGCAAATCTATAATGTTAAAAACAAACATAAATGTAAGAAGATCTGTTTGACAAATGACCACGTTATGAATGAGACCTTTCTAGGAAGCCTCAAGCATGGATATGAAGACAACACAATCATTAAAGAATGTCTGGGAGGAGGTGCGATGTTCCAACAAACTAAAATAAGATAAAAGTTAAACATTTATTAAGTATTTGGATAGCTGTGTTGTGCAAGTTTGTTGACATTATTACCTGGCGTAGGGGATGGTGTAACCTGATATTATCCACGTATGGATGCAAATCCTTTCCAGGCAAGCCAGCAGCTGCTTGAACCATGTGGATATGGTTTCAGTCACCATGAGCAATTGATTCAAACTAAAAAGGTTCTTGTTTGTGGTTGCATCTCTGATTTGATAGTTTAAACCACATACACGCAAAGATACACTATTTATAACACACATTCACAACATGTTAGTGGCATTTGCCCATTCAGGGTCAAATTAGCACAGCAGCATGACCGTTTGAAATAATTAAAATATATTGAGAAGCAAAGATTATATGCATAGAGACCGAATCATGAGAGTAACACAAGGAGCAGGTTGTGTTTTAATATTGATGAAGCATATACAACTTTCCAGCATCCACAAACGCTCCCATTGCCTGCTCTTGAAGTTGTGGTTTACTTTAGTTCCAAGCACTAACGTGAATATTGAGAGAGTGATCAGGGGTGGATATATAGCAGATATGGCCTGTGTTTATGTGTGCAGAGGTGTGAAAAGCACCCAAAGGCATTTCTTGAGTAGAAGTACAAGTACTTGTATAAAAAATTACTCTGGTAAAAGTAAAAGTACTGATTCAACTTATGTACTCAAGTAAAAGTATAAACATACAGACTCTAAAATGTACTGAGAAGTATAAAGTTATACATATGTTGTACATACGTACCAGCTGTTTTTGGGCAAAAGATAACTGAACCTCGATAGGACATGTTTTATTAATATAATAGAAATAGAATCTAAATAATTGTGTAATACTGTATATCCTGATATAGTTTTTACAATCGCTAGGACCTATGCTATGTAGCCCAACTGGATTCAATGTAGGCCTTACAAATGTCATGATTCCTTTCTCACAAACATAGCCATTGCCATAACTATGTAGCATAATTAGGCTACATAGCCATCAACATATCACCATGACTATGTAGCCTATTTGGGCTACATAGTCATCACCATAACTATGTAGCCCAAATAGGCTATTGGCCAATTAGCATGTTTACATACTTTTTTCTAAACTGTTAAACTTTAATTCAAACCCTATATACAAAAATTGCATAATATCTAAACTGTAAAGGTGCTTTTATTGTCACATACATGTTGCGAAATTCATCCTCTGCATTTAAGCCATCCTTCAAGCGAGCAGTGGGCAGCCACTGTGCAGAGCCCGGGGACCGAATCTAGATCACAGTCAGTGTCATTGGTCAGATAGCACTGCCTGGAGGGTGAACCTAACATGTTTTTAGTATTATTTTTTTTATATGTATTATTTAGAACAATTACACTAACTACAGCTGCTTCCCATTGTATCCTATTAGACATGCCAAAATATTATTGTGTATTGCCCAACAATGTGATGTGATGTATGAGAATATGTGGCTCAATGCATAAGATAGACTAGCATTGCTACTAAATCTGCAGATGGTGTATACATAATCGCCAGATTCGTCCACTTATTTTTCCGTCTCTCGTTTCTAATGGCCTATTCAGTAAATGTGAATGAATTACAGTAGCCTATACTGTGAAGCTCACGGTTTCCATAATATGAACTAACCCGTTAATGTCTGTTTCATCTCATTACGTAAATTACGTAATAGGCTATGCACCAATAAGCCTACAATGGATTTTTTTCTTTTTCTTTTGTATATGTCCAATCTCTTTAGGTTGACATCAATATTGATGATATTAGGGAGGCGCAATTATGCAAAATAAACAATTCCTTTCACTTGTTTTCAAATGCATTAACACTAGTAACTAGCAAGTAACTGGCCTGTTTTTAATGTAATTAGTAGAAAGTAGATATTTATGTTAAAATGTAAAGAGTAAAAGTTGAAAGTTGTCATAAAAATACATTCTTGAGTAAAGTACAGCTATCTGAAAAATCTATAGTAGAGTGCTTATTAAGTATTTGTGCTTAGTTACTTCCAAAGCATGTGTGTGCCAGACCTTACTATAAATGGTGTGTGTGTGCAGGTACGTGTGCATACATGTGCTGATGCTCAAATGCCATTTTTATATGCCTGTATTACAATGGCAATCTATATTGATTATAAATTATCAAGGACAATCACATGAAGCTTCAAGGGGCTTAATTCTTGAGTTTTCTTGAGTAAATCTGCTGGTAAAATTCTATTCTGTGGACCATTCAAATCCACTTACAGTCTGTAGTTACTATTCATCACCAATAATGGCATGAATATATCCTGTACCCCTAGAATGATGTTCACCACGATTTGCATCGCCTAACTGCAGAAATACATTTTACTTCACAAAAGAATGGTTTCAATATGGTACTGTATCTTCACCAAAGTGTGATGTACCATGTGTGATTGGAATGTGATCCGTTACTGTAATACAATTACCTCAATGCTGAGACCTCACAGTATGTAATGGTGAAATGGAGCTCTTTTTTTCACTGCACCTGAATCTTATTTAGATTAATCTTAAATTATCAGTGCACAAATGTCTGAAGTCCCCTTATATTCGTCGTATAACATAGAAACTCATGTTTTATATCTGTTTTATACTGCTCAACTGCCAACTTACACAGTAATGTATTCCAGAGACAAGTCCACACCATCTCATTAAATGGGTTTTGGAGAACAGAAGCAAATTACCTGGGTATCATTTTGATTTATTAAAATATATTGTCGCTGTTTTGTTTTTGCAAGCAGTGGTGTAGTGGTGGCTGTATAACGAAATCATTGGATAGAAGGGACACATTTTTACCAGTCCTGTGGTGTTGTTTTTCACCTCAGCCTGGCCTACATGTTTGTGAAGATATGTTTGTGCACGTCTAACAACCTAACCTCTCCCTTCTGGTGTCAGACTGACATGTTTAGGGCATGGTATGGAGCCTGAGAACCGCCAAAAGGCATTGTGTGAGTGGAGGGTTGGTGCAGTTCGACTGGTTATGTTTTGATTCAGATCAGTGGATCATTAATGGATTTTAATTTTTTAAACGCATCCCTATAATGAAAGCCCTTACACCACCCCCTATGTGTTACACAGTGTGATTACGCAAGTCTTTGTGTTTGACAGTAAAGATATGAAACGTCTGGGAATATTCTGTGGAAGAGCGTTTGGTCACATGTGGTGTGGATTTGGCCAGGCCTGCACTTGGCCATGTTCCCGTCATACCACATGCTGTGAGAACTTAGAGGAAAGAGAAACCTAGTGTGCAGCAAAAAATAAAGGACATTGTGCACACTAACAAATAAGACAGTTGTTTGTATTCAGTGTCGTATAAACATCCATCTGTAATTGCTTAAGGAAATTATATTCCTTCTCTTTATTCAATAAAAAAAAAAATCTATTCAGCATCACAAAAGAGGAATATTTTTCTTTTATAACAAATAGTTCTGATATTATTTCTTTAGGATTTCTGAGAAAAGCATTTTCAATGGAAAAACTGAGCTAATATACATTATATAGAGTGAGGTGCTATTCTGATAAATGCTGCCTTCTGTTTTTCAGTGTCATGCCAATATCTATTGTAAACAGCCCTTATCGTATGTCAACCCACCATGCAGCGGTGGTTTAGTAATCTGGATGTGTCCTTTTGTGGAGATAAATAGTTTTCCGCCCAGTCATAGCATTCACTGTTACTCAAAGCAGCCCAGCAAACCGGGACGGGGCAAACAACCGCTCCAGGGAATTGTGTTGAAAACGCATGGATGTCTCACAGTTTGACTGTTGGGCTATTGTGAAAGACACGTCCGATAAACTGATGGGTGCCCAGGTAGCGTTGGTCATAGAGGGATTACATGGCGTGGCACTGGGTGTAATAGAGGGGTGTCTTCCCGTGACACTGTGTGACGGGGGCGTCATCCATCGTCTGTGACCGCTGAGAGGGTACCATGGAGAGGGTATGGAGCAGGTTGAGAGAGCTCTTTGATGGTCTCCACATATCCCTCTATGCTCTGTATAAGACACCATGAGGCTCCGTCTAGAACGTCACCTTCTTGCAACTCATTGATTGTGGGTATCCTGTCCACTGTGGAGAGAAGGCTTTTGGGCTTCATTCTGCAAGGAGAGATTACATACAGTATAATGAAATGGTTCAGCCAGAGTTTACACTCTTTGAGTCACAACGTATTCTAAACAGCATTAATCAGAATTGAGTATTACAATAAGATAATATACTGCAAGGAGACAAACTGTTCCTTGAATTAATTTCAAGACAGGTTATAATTATGATTTACATTCGACAAATAGCAAATGGTATTAATTTCTGAAATTAAATGTTGCTTTTAATATTGGTTGACCCTCTCACCAAACTAGTTTAATTAGGTCAAATAAAATGACATTATATGTGGAAAAGTAATTTCACATTTACAAACATTTTAATTAACTTTAAATGTATTTATATAATTATGTGTTTAGTTAATTGTTAAGTTATAGTTAGAATTATTATTTATTATATTAATTAATGATTATAATTATAGCATTTCCCCCCTGCTGAAGACCAACTCACCTGCAATGTGTCCTTGTATGTTTGTCTTGACAGTTGTTTGTTGTCCTTGAGGTTTCTCTGTCTTTCTATGTGATACCAATGGTCACTATTTTTCAACACCATTCACCATTGTGCCAGCAATCTGTGGGGAAAAGCTTGTAACATGCCTTAAGCGGGTTGTGTTTGTGAGCAGGTGGATTACTGAGGGCATTAGCAGAGACTAGGCCATACAAACTAAGTATAGCTACATGGAACGGCTGTGATCTGAAAGGAATACTGTGCTACTCTTTAAGTGGTCAATAGGTTGTGTGGGGTCAAAGAGACAGTTGTTACTTTTCACCTTTTATGCAGACCAGAATAACCTATAGAGTTCCATGCAAGTCATTCATGATTAAGGTTGTGGTTTGATAGGAACACATTGTCATGACTGTCTCCAGGGTTGTCCCTTTGTCTCTGCCTGCACTCCCCCCCCCCATCCTGTGGATGGTGTCACTGTCTTCCCTGCTCCCTTGTGTTTGCCTCACCAGTCCCCAATCAGTAATCATCCCTTTATGTGTTATTAAAGGTAGTCAGCCATTGCAAGCTAAATGTAAGCTAATACACTTTTGGTCAATTTCAATAAATATCTCCTTACACTTCGCCATCTTACCGATCTGGTACTTGGCTCCGTAAATTGGAACATAAACAAAGTGGCGAACACCGCTTGTATCAACAGTGCCGAAGCACTACACTTTGACTCACAATGCATTTTGACGTGTGTTCCGCCACCGCTGATTTGATTTGAGCTCAAAGCTAGCAAGAATGATTGACCATACCTTTAAATACCCTGTTCTCTGCCTGCCCTCTGACTATATTCCCTTAATGTCCATTAATGTCTGTTTTTGAGGTCTGTTCTTCATATCCGATCATAAATAAACCATAATATTAACAATATTCCTTCATTTGGGTCCTCAATACCACATCAAACATACAAGAGGGGGGCAGGATGGTCTAGTGGTCTGGGTGTTGGGCTTCCAGCCAGAAGGTCATGGGCTCAAACCCCAGTGTTGACCTACCTGTAAGTGTCCTTGAGCAAAATGCCTAATCCCCTAACTGCTCATGGTGGTTGGTCGCACCTTGCATGGCAGCAATCACCGTCAGTGTGTGACTGGGTGAATTTCAGGCAAAACATTGTAAAGCGCTTTATAAATGCACCCCTTTACGAGAAGCATACTGAACCAGTACAACATGGCCTATTTGGCCTGCTCTTTAAGTGAAGCTACCTTATTAATGTTTAACTGCACACAAAATTATGTTTTTTGAGCAGTTAACTATAGGATTGAACCGTGATGAGACATATTTAAGCAATAACAGAGGGAGCGCCTTAGACTGAATATCCACACGGCGGTGATTCGTTCGTAGGTACAAGGCCGTCATATTCACTGCTGTCACATCTTATACGTTAAAAGTCAACTTATAGGATGGCTGTTTTCCTACAGTACTTCTCGTCCGCTCGTGCGTCATTATCGTTAACGTTAATGAGACCCCCCTTCCCTCCCCTCCCCTCCCCCAGCTCCTTGACTACATTCTTGCATGTATCAACGTTGTGCAGTGGGTGGAGTCAGGTTCAAATCTGCCTGGGGTGAAGTCAAACGTCATAGTCAGCATAATTTTGTTTTTTTTAGGGGTACATTGTTTAAAGAGGGGATTGGTGTGGGTATTGTGTGTATGCTATTCATTATGATTACATACTGTACAATCACTTATTTATATTGTTTAGTTTTTGGTTTGATCCATAAGACAAAAAGTTGCAGGACTTGTGATTCAACCCAGCCTCCTGACTTGGCAAACACAAATGATTTGACACTTTCATACACAAACCTAGCTTTGTGTGCAATTTAGACAGAACTCCCTTCCCACAGAGACGAGATGTGCAACAGAGGCCATGGTTCTGATCGCAGTGTTCTTGGCTCTGAGCCTCAACATGAGCTATTCATTAAATAAGCACAATTTGCCAAAGTTCTATTAAATCTTTGTAAGTGTTCATATGGCTATGAATTGTTCTATTGTATTGATCAGGTGTTGTTTGTTATCAGTGAATTATTATAGAGAAGCAATATTGTTCCTATTATCTACACAGTGACAATTGTTCTTATTTAAATCATATGCGATGTCAGTCCACTTTCTAGAATGATAAACTCAGAGAGAGAGGGAGGGGGGAATGTGGGCAGAGAGAGGGAAAGAGAGAGAGAGCGATAGAGAGAGTGTGCAATCGAGAGAGAACAAGAGCGAGAGAGAAAGTTGGAGAGTATTTGAGAGAGTGCACAATAGAGAGAGAGAGGGAGAGGGAAAGAGGATGCGCGTCATAGTAGAGTAAACAAAAAACAGTTAAAAAGTTTCAACTAGACCTGGTTCCCATGATATAACACAATCTTAAATCCAGGATAACATTGCCCAATCGCAGACAAATCCATCATCCTATATAGTTGTTTGACTACTCATGTAACCCTCCTGATTTTGTTTTGCATAATAGTGTGGTTAATAAACGAATAGTTTGGATGTGGAGTGTGAGAACTAAATTGTAATGTATGAATACGTTGTAAGGTATCTTGAAGACACTTTCATCCTAAGTTATACAGTTGGTAAAAACACTAAGTATCGTATGTTTTAAGGATATGGTTGGGGTAAGGCATCTACTGTAACACAAGGATGCTTACAACTAAGATAGGAATGTTTGGAATTGACCCATGCATAAAGGAGTCACTATGTCTAAGCACTTTTCACGGAAGAGACATTTTAAAATTGAAAAAACATGTTAACCTGTGTTTACAGGAAACCATATATCATGATTCACACACAATATAAATTGCAATATGTTGTGTGATATGTATTTTGAATAACCCAAAAACCCTAATAAGTACAAAATGTGACATTGGTATACATTTTCTTACTTCCTAGCCTACATTATATAATGTAGCTTATATTTTAATTTTTAATTTAATGATATAGTTATTATTAATAATAAGAAGAAAGGAAGAAAAAATAGTCCCACATTATCTCCCAGGGGACCTGGTCAACACCTTCTCCAGATCCACAAAACACATGTAGACTGGAAGGGCATATTCCCAGGCCCCCTCCAGGATCCTTGCGAGAGTAAAGAGCTGGTCCGTTGTTCC
>JAODLL010051490.1:0-19311 GCA_026546735.1 Forbesichthys agassizii
AGGGAAGTTTGGGGTCCCTTGCTGAAGCTGCTGCCCCCGCGACCCGACTCCGGATAAGCGGAAGAAGATGGATGGATATATATATATATATATATATATATGAGAGAGAGAGAGAGAGAGAGAGATAAAACAAACTATTGACCTCTCATTCCCAACCCCATTATTTTTTCCACACATATCTTCAGTTTCTTACCATTCTACTGTCATCTGTACAAGTTATTCAGTTGTCCTACTGGAAATACTATTCTTTCTGTATTGTATTTCATTAAATATTTCCGATTTTGTTTATTGATTAGGCTATACTGTGTCTGTAGAGTAGTATTAGTTATTTCACGGCGATGGTTGTGTAGCACCATAATCACGTACACCTATTTTGTACTACATTAATGATTGTACAAAAAATTACACAATTAAAATATCACTATTTTGTGAGTGGGTGTTCTAAATATATGTTCATATGGTACATCATGATAAGTGTTATTTAAAAATAATATAATAATAATAAACTTTATTTGTATAGTACTTTCCATACAATAAATGCATCTTAAAGTGCTTTAATAAGAGGGAATACATGCACAATCGTGCAACCCAGAAGGAAATACATAAATAAACAACAAGGAATATAAAATGGTATCAAAGGAATCAAATAAAAATAAAATATAAAATACATAAAATGGTAAAAAGAAGGACATGTTCCTTGTCCAGATTGCTATGTCAGAATTTGTATAGCACCATATAATACTTGCAACATTCACATAGTTGTGACACAATATGTTGGCCCTAACATTTGTTTCTGTACATACACACTGGTGGCGTATAACACTTACACTGGTAACTGGCACCGAATGTTAGATATACTGGTGGTTGCTCATTTGAAGATAAGTAAACTTGTGTGTGCTTTCAAAATATAAATGTTTAATGTAAAAATAGCCCATTTAGACTGCAAAAGCCAGAATCATCACTGATGATCCATACCTGAGAGTTGAAACTGAGTTCTTAGTTGTGTGTAAAACCGCACCGAGACTGGAAATGAACTACCTTCATCATCAGTGGCTTGGATAGGCATTTTAATTAGCCTAGATAACATAAGATTAATCTATTCATTGGACGCAGAATTAGAGAAACTTGGCTATTCATCATTTGTTTCCCTAATATTGCTTTAACCAGCTAGATTTTACCAAATGCATTTTAATTGTTTTTCTGCAGGAACTTTCTGTGCATGCCTCAATCTCAGTGTGTGTTTGGCTTTGTTGGTTCACCATGATGAGTGTATGCCTCTCTGGGAGAATTGAAGTGCTTCTCTATCAGAACTGAAAGCTGCTCTGCAGTGAATATAGAGTCACATAATTATCTGGAAAAGCAAAGTTACTGTTTAAAACTTAATCCAGAACAAGAGAGTAAATATCCATCCATACATGATATTTGTTCTGTTCTGGAGTTTTTACATTTACTGGAATAAGCTCTGTTTAGCATCATTAACAAGATCAATTTGTTTAAACATATTTCTTCATGTATGAAATAACTAATACATTTATGTTCTCTATCCCTTTTAAATCACCAATATCTTGATAAAGAACCCAAACAATAAAAATTATAAAGGCTATATCTTTGCATTTTGCGCCCCCTGTTGGTAAAGAACACTACTAATATGGCACGTCTTTATTCAATATTTACATTTACATTTTGTAAGTGTTTCTGCTTTGTAAGGTATTACATTATTTATGAAGGAAAAAGGGCCACACTAAGTTCAGTCTGTGTGTGCGTGCTGCGTGCGTATCTTCTCAGAGTTTTCAAAAGCACTAGACTGAGATTAAAAAATTGGACTGGAGCAAAAAGCGAGCGTTGACATAAACATTTTACATACTCATTTGCCCTTATTCTGACACCCACCTCACCAAATACTATGTCATAATTACAATGCTGGTATGGGAAAACCACCGGCTGTGATTGTGTTAATGTTGACAAATTCCCGTTATAATAAATCTCAGAATAAAGATAAGGGGCCTTATTTACTTGCCATCAATTTTGGTTTTACGTAAGTATGATTTACACAGACAACCATGTCTAAGTGGTTTTATATAAAATATAAAAAGCTTATTTTGACATTTGACAAATTATTATCTCTACACAAAGTTTAAACTTGATGTAAGTGATGCTGGTTATCCAGACTACAATGTAAAGTAAGATTTAATAAATAATACATGGTTTTCATGCGCAAATCCTAACTTAAGATCAAAATGAATCTTACATTTCTGTGTTTTATAAATTAGGCACTAGGTCTCATAGACATATGGCCTTAGAGGACTTTAGACAAAACAATAAAGTCTAAACAATCATTACATGGTGATCAGGCGGTACACTAGGATATCAAGGTGAAGCTATAAAGCCATTGACGGCTTTTCATTATGAGGTAGTTTGGTCTGAGGGCATTTCATCTGATGTCTTTTCTGTGATGTATTTTTGTTTAATGCCAATTCAGACAAATAGTAAACAATTTAACTAGACCTTAGACATGAGATCTGAAGCCGGAAGCCTTAGGAACAATGCTGTGTTCTTTGATGTCAGAAACCTGATGCTGGGGATGTCCTAAAATGTAGACTTACATTAACTAGTGTGTGTTCTGCTTCTGCCAACTTCGAAAACAGGTTTTCCCAGTAACCTCAGACTATATGTGCTGTGCTACTTAATTTCTCTATTATTCACTGAACTCCTTTCAACCAACATGCTTGGCAGAAATAATTCGGTTGTTAATAAGAAATATCATTAGCCTTATTTATATTTTAACTCTTCAGTGTCAGCAATATGACACAAAAGCAATATTCCTTTCGGCATATGGCTGCGCATGCTGCCTGCTTATGCCCAGTCACAGTTGTCTTGATAGGCCTAACAGCACGCCTCTTTTGTGTTATTGCTATATGGTGCTCATAACATTTTGTCATTTTAAACAACCAACCTATAAACACTGTTTCCAGGGTGGGCAGGGAATGTGCTATAACACTGAATAGTATCTGTTCTATTCCACTTTAGAACCTCTTGGACTATAATTCATCTAAGGGCTGTCGTTAATCTTGCTACTGCATCTGACTACATTTCTGAGTAGGCTACTGTAATTAAACTAATATGTCCCATTTAGCTTTCACTACAAGGTCACACTAATAAGGACCTATTATCCTTTTAATATAATTACAATGTCCTTCTTTTATGACAAAGGCATTTAATGATCTTAAATGTTTTTGTAGTGTTGCAGAGAATGATAGCTCTGGATATTGAAAATATAAATCTCCAGACCCTGAAATTATTGTTGTGCTGCTAAAACTGAATATACAGTAATACCCTGAACCCACCTCAGATGCTAAAAACACAATTAACTCATGAACCAATTAAAGACACACCACTTAATGTGGCAAAAAGGTGTTGTTTTAGTGTGCCATATTGCGATCATTGAATACCATTCAGAAAATGTCTTTATGTTGTTATAACCAATGACTTCTAAAGAAAAAGTACTAATGTGTTCTTGCTGTTGAATTAATATCAGTGATAAGTGAGTGCACCCAGGGAGTTAAGGTTATTGGCATGTCAAACAATGTGTGTACACGTGTGCCATTTATTGCTCTCTCATTTCCGTGTCTTTACACAGATGGTTTTATTGTCATTGATGGACACATTTAAATGTAACTTGGCTTTCACCAGGTATTGGTTCTTAAAGGAAAGACAAGGTTATGGTCACTAAGTTTGTCCTGGTAACAGCTTGTCACCCATGTTTGTGGTTGTGTTGCGTTTAGAATTTGTGCGTGTGCGTGTGCTTGTGTTAATTTGTGATGTGTGTTGAGGCAGCATTCCCCAGGGCTTCCCTTGTCCATTCATAGGCCAGGAACAACGCTCCGTTGGAGGGAAAGGCTCGCACCACAGTAGGAGTCAGGCCTCTGTATAATGCTGACACCCCTAGTTAAGATACAGTGACATTCAAATTAAAGTACAGGGTGGGGTTAAAGTAACATACAAATAATATGAAACATCATTTGTGACATCTCTAAATGTACTGTGTATAAGCTACTGGTGAATTAAGTCACAGTGCATGTAATGCAGATGCTGAGATGCTCACCTTCGGTTCGTACAATGTTCAGCAGGGTTGATGTGAAGCTATGTTGACCACCTGCCATTGACTGGACTTGAATACGCGACTTTACAGAGTCGATGGGGTAGACAGCCAACCAGAATGCAGCTCCGCCTACTCCTCCACTAACCAATAGGGACACTGCATCTGCAGGACAGGACCAATCGAGTTATTACAGTTTTTAATTTTTTTTATCAACAAAAAAACAAAAACACACATAATATATCATAACATGTAGTATAAAGTATAACTGTACAATGTAGTCATTGTAGTATATTAGTGGTGTTGATTTAGCTTGAATGCCACCAATTAAAAAAAATATTATTATTTACCGAGCCAGGGCTGTGGAGAAGTATCTGATTATTTTTACAACACGCACAGAAAATGTTAAGATAGCGAAATGCGAGGAGATATTTGTTGAAAAGTGTATTAGCTTACATTTAGCTTGTAATAGCTGACTATACCTTTAATTCTGTAGTTATTACACTGGTGTTTTCAGTTACATGGCTAATTAGACCTCTTTCCCAAACTGTAGGTTCACTACAGACAATATATTTGATTGACATCCCCCTGTCAGTTTCAGTGTGTAAGTGCAGAACAACTGACATGTTTATGATTACTTCTTTTGAGCTATGCAGATTTAAATGAAAATGAATATTTTATCATCCAGAATAAATCAGACGTGTAGGGCTTTAAAATATCTCACCAAGCTGTTCACCTCTTTGTGGAGCAAGTAGTGAGAGACATACTTCATATCCTCCAAAGAAAAAGAAATATCCAGGTACCTAGGTGAGCGAGAATAAAGTAAAAGAAGTGAAAGCAAAACAAAAGAGACGTTTGTTCCACTTCTTTCTATAGTGATATAATTTCACGATTACAATTTTATCTTTTTATATCCGCTCCTGTAGCATTATCACATTTTTTGTTTAGTCTGTTGTGTATATGTCATATACTTCCTGCAAAACCAATTGCCCCATGGGGACAAATAAAAGGTTGAAGTTGATATAACTCATATTTATCAGAATAGCATTGTTCTCATTGCCGGTTTGTGTTGGGTTTTCTGTCCTTATGTAAATATGATTGTTCATAAAGCCATAACTGAATTTAAAAAAAAGTTTAACCAGGAAGAAAAGCAAATCGAGTCACGGTTACTGCTTATTATCATGCATAGGCGTAGATTTCAGGGGGGATGCAGTGGATTATTATTATACCTTTATTATACCTTTATTTAACCAGGAAAGACTTATTGAGATTAATAATCTCATGTACAAAAGTGTCCTGGCCAAAACAGCAGCCACCAGCAGTTTCAAAACATAAAAACACTTATAATACAAACAAATAAAATGAGAGTATTAATAACAATTATACAGCAATAAGTGTCATAGTCGTCAGCATCATGGATTTAAGACACATTTCAAACATATACAGTACATCTAAATGTACCTATATCAAAGTCAGACAGTAATACTTTAAAAGTGTTAAGTGAGACTAACTCTAAGATTTAAATATTTTTTTATAGTATTCAGTATTATTTATAGTATGCAGAAAAGGCACACATTATTCCATAATAATTCACCAGAATGCAGAACATGACGTGTTTGATTCTCAAAATGTTATGGGGGAGAATCCCCAGACCATACAATGTTCAAACAAAACATACTACATTTTATAATTTGTGGTCAGAAGCAGTACTATTTAAACAGCATATTGCAAATGAAATTCTCCATGGATGCAGTTACCTCCCTCAACCATGTAGAGGTGAGTCCCTGCAATAGCCCAAGAGGACCTTCAGACTGTAACACAGAGCGTATTACTGCCCAGGAAGAGCTGGATAGGATGAGAAAAAAACAGAAGGTAGTCAGAGATATAAGTAAGAGATTTTCATTGAGAGGTCCTTGCTCAAGTATATCGACCTGTTACTGTAGTTTGCTTTGGCAGTGTCTGACTATTGACTATTAACCACATATTTTTCTTTTCCATACAAATATTGGAAAATAATGTATTAAACAACAAACATAAGTAAAATGTCGCCTATATTAATGTATTTATTAATTTAGGGATGTCTACATATTACATTAAATAATACATTAGTGGTAGGTTTTTATTTCTTCAGTCTGATTTTACAAAGGGGCATGCAAGTTGTTTTTATTGACAATACATCTCATGGGGACTTTGACCTAAATACACAATGTCAAACTGTCAATGTATTTGCAGATCAGAAAGCTACAAGACCCTATCTTCCTTTTCATAGTGTTTCCCAATATTGCCAGTGTACAAATGGAGTGACATGACTGTGTGTCTTAAATTGATTGGTAATGCTTAATACATAATCATATAACGGTTACTCCAATGCCCAATGTATATGTATTTTCATACACTACTTTCAAACAGCTAATTTAGTTTAAATTCTACACACAACAGCTAATCCCTTCTTTTTCCACAAAAAAAAGTCAATTTCTCAGTCCATACTCGGCTATCCCTCAATATTTCCATCTATATTAACACATTTTCAGCTGTGACTACACAATGTGAAATATAACAAAAATCAACCAACTTTTTAAGGTCAGCATTGCATCTACATGTTTAAATGCACTCACTGCTTTCATCAGCACACACACCATGTATTGGTGTACTCCCAACAGAGACTCACCCCCCATGTTCTAGAGACGTGCGGCCCAACATCCTCATCTCTGTGTGGGCCTGGAGGCGACACTTGACCAGCTCAGTGGGGCAGAGGACCATTGAGGAGAACACAGAGGCCAGTGACCCAGACAGGGCATTGTGGAGTGGACTGGATACAGGAAGCACAGTATGGCCCCAGCCACCCAATTAGCATGGTACCGTGGTATCAAACTGTATTTTACAACCTCCTGTTTTGATATGTTTACATGCATAATATGGACATGATTCACGTTTGTCTTGCCACAGCACCAAACTGCCATTCTATCTTGTTATGTTGCCTATCCTAATCTTTTGAATACAATTGACAGTTGATTGAAGAGCACAAGCCAGCCAGCCGAGTCGCAGAAGGCCCATGTCAATCATCGGGACTTACATTAATATTGAGTGTGCGTATTGTTGAAGTGTTTGTATTCTCCATGATAATACAAGGACAGCAGGACAGACAAAACACAGCAAGGCATAATACCGACCTCATCTCCTGCTGAGAGTCCAGACCCAGTGTGTGTCCCACAATTCTCTGGCAGCTTCCATAACACGCAAACAAAACAGCATTCTCACCGGCGTTTGCTAGCATGGCAGCACCAGTTCCCTGATACAGTCCTCAGTAACACATAAGACAAATGGCAGGGGGACAGTCCATTAAAGACAGACCTAACTATATATAACCCTTGTCTGTTACATTAATGTCATGTTAACTCCTGACCCTTCTGTCTGTCACCTTTCACCAGGGTATTCTTGTGTACTGCTAACTATGCGTTTCTGTACCTAGAACACACAGAATCTGACTAATAGGAGAACAGAAGTAGACCGTTGCTTAGCAACGCCAGACGACCTTGCAGATAGTCTCTGGACAAAGGTAATGAATTACATTGTAACTGATCATCACCTTAGAAGGTTCTGTTCTCAAATAGATAGTGTGACAACATGCCACTGTCCCGTTTTGGGACATCCAGCCCTATACAGTATATGCTGTGATTTCTCATGTATTGTCAGCGAGCTCTCTTGAATAAACCTCTTAAACGGACCTGACTGTTTCATGGTGTTATTGACATCATTGCTACTTCTAAGCTGCGACCTTAGATACCAAGAAGCCTGACAAGCTTCTTGGCCGAGACTCTCTCAGGAGGGCTTGGGGTTCTGAAATTAACATTATATTATTTGGTGTTGTTAATTACTTCTGAAGCTGCGACTTTTAGATACCTCAGAAGCCTTACAAACTTTTTGGCTGAACCTCCTCAAGGGGATTTCAGAATTAATACACCCAACAGGTTTATTTGTATGTTCCTTGTTATGTTGACATCAAATGTCAAATTATTCCACACGATGGTCCAACACTTTCCAAGATAATTAAATTGGGCATTGTATTGCAGCTTAACATAACAGAGTGAAAGCAACGTGGTTTGGCAAGTAAAGTTGAATAAACAATCATTTTAACAGTGTATACTTTTTTAATACCTCTAAATCCGGACTCTTTCCATGTACGAATAAAGCAGTCGGTCACACCCTTATAGAGAGCAGGAAATGTCTGGAGCTTCACCTTGACTGTATCACATGGCTGGCCACTTATAACACAGGCTACACCACCTTCAGTGAAACAATTAACCAACTGTAAACCCACAAGATCTGCTGAATGACATTACATATGGAAATAACCTGCTAAAAATGGGAGAAACACATGTAAATAACATAAATATAATGATGTTATAATATTATATACTACAGCAACACTTTAATTCATTGTATCTATTAGTGTTACTAGTACTATGCATGTATAACAGCACAAAAGTTCTGTCCCTCTTAGCAAAGTTGCCACTTTGACACTTAGCAAAGTTCAAAGTAGTACAAATATAAAATACATCCTATTCATTATTTCTAGGATGTTTGCCTGGTCCTTTGTCGGCAAAGGATGTTTTCCGTGAAATTTGCACTGCAAAGCATGTGCCTGTAAAGTCACGTTTTAATATTGGTATTTCCAGTAGGCTACATTTACATTTTGCTGGCCATGGTGAGACAGATTTATTGGGAATTATGGGTAAAATGGTCAGGCTGGAAATAAGCACAAACAGATGGTTTCACAAAAGTGGCTTAAGCCTAGTCCTAGACTGAGAAGGTTTTTCAATGAAGATCTTCATTTAATTTTGCTTTTATTTTTGAACTATAGGCTTAATCCATGTCATTGAAACTGCCCCCTAAACACAGTCTAGGTTCATACATGCTGTGTTCTTTCACTGCCAGATATTTGAGATTAATAAAAAAAGCATCGTCCAGTCAAATTAGGGTTGTTCACAGAATAATAGGGATATTTATTTTAATTTTCAAGAAACCATTGTGTGTACACAATACACATAGTAATTATTGTATTATGATAACTCATCATTTTTAGCATTATGATTAGAACCAACCTGCTGCCCCGGCAAAGAGGTCAACAGCTGCACTAATGACAGGATGTAGATGCTGTTCTTTCTTCAATCCCTCTTCTTCCATTTTGATGGAGAGAAAGGTGGATCAATGAAAATAACAAATAAAATCCAAGAAAGCCAAACAACGTAACCAAAGCCCAGGTAAATCTGTCACTTGCTAGCTTCCCGCCTGTGTGCCTGTGTGATCTGGTGAAGTTTCAAATGGACGTCCAGTCCCTCTGTGAAGAAAACAAATGTGTCTTTGAAGTCTGAATTGAGTTGCAAGGACATTTGAAGATTCAGATGATTCCCTTAACTTTGTGTCATAAGCTTGTCTGTAAAGTAAACTGAATAAAATAGCCTACTAACTGTAGGTTCATCTGTTTTGCTGGATTCTTTCAGTTTAAGGTTGGACTTGGATATGACTTTCCTGGAATTCAGAAACATCTCTTCCTTGTGTAATTGTGTGTACTGTAAGTGTGAGCAACAGATTCAAGAAAACAAAGATTATATATTGATTTTAACTTGCCATTGGTTGCTACTATTGACCTGATAACATCATAGGCACAGATCAATGTTTTCTGATAACAGCAGGCTTGTGGTCTTACATTGTTTAAATTGAAAGGACAATCCTTATCAAATCCTTCTACTTTGAGTTGTTATACCTGCTGCCTGCAACAGCCAACCCTATTTTACTATTTTACTGTTACTGTTAACTGTGCTATGTGAACTGTTTATATAAATCATTATCGTAATTATTGTCTCAGTTTGGCCTGGAATGTAGCCATAACACATTTTTAGGGAATTTTAGTGAGCATAATATATTTAGATACTCTTTAATGTATCATGTTATTCACAGTCTGATTTTTGCCATGAAACAAGGCCCCCTCAGATTATTTGTTGTTTGAGACCTATAAATGGTGTAATGTAACGCATTTTGAGTTTTCTCCAAGACCAAAATGCAGCACTTTGAATATAATTTATTCTGCCAGAAGAGGGGGCTAAAATGTCATAAGAGGGTCGATCGTGTTTGACAAGCATTAAATATAGGCCTACTAACCCCACACAGCCTGATATAACTTTATTTAAAGTATTACAAAATAGCACAAATAGGCTAATAGTATAGCATTATAGTGTAGCCTATAGCATGGTATGATGCTATAGGCTACTTTAATAAATGGAAGTAGCCAACAGTAACCTACAAATAAATAGGCTAATTAATTTATATAAAAAATAGAGGACAATGTGCTTTCTTGTCATTTTTATTTGTCCCCCCAAACTGTAAAAGAAAGATATAGGTCTAAAATAATTTGTATATCAGAGAAATATAAATGGTGGGGTGGGGTATTTCTCTGACGTGCCTTTTGGGTCACGCTGAAAAAAAAGTTTGAAAACCACTATCCTGAAAATGAGCCAATTGAGTGGAGCCATTAATGGAGACAGTTTGCTTAACATTGTTGTAGGCATACCACAGACTAAAAACACGATGTATGTAAGATCGACTTGATCAAAAAATAATACGTCTCTACCGAAAACATCTTTGACATCTCTTATGTTTTTCAGTCGGTTGTGGAATCAACCAACTTTGGAACAACACGGGAACGCTGAACTGCCATAGAGCAACGTGCATGTCTTCCACTAGGGCTTGGAGAACTGTCTGTATTCAACAAACGCTCAGACGGGCTGACCTATTCACGGGCGGATGTTTTCCCAGAGTAACTTCCCAATACCCCAACCCCCCAAAATCAGACCCACTTCTAATTATATTTTAAGATGGAAGTCTAATTTTTCCTTCAACGCCTCAACATCAGACACTCGTTTAAAGCTTATTTTGATGTAGCCTAATCTTCTTGACGTCTCCTTCAAGTTGTGAGCAAAATAAGTTTTGTTGCATTGAGCTAAAAAAAGGCAATAAAATAGAATAGCGTGTCAAATTACATGACATCGCCTGTTGTTTTGGATACAATCGTTTTCTTTAATTGTAGGCTATATAGGGTTTTATTCTAGCCATAGGCATGGACTATATGTTCGGTTTTATTTTTTCTTCACGTGCTGTTATGCGTTTTTGGATATAGCCTGATTTAGCTTTAAACACAGCAACCCCGCCCCTCAACACTATCACATGAATCTGGACGAGTTGATGTGAAAAAAGTTGGAGGTTTTGCTGAGCTCACTTTCGTGTAGATTACTCGCTTTCGATTCCAAGGCAACTTCAAATAATCCCAAACGTAAAGGAAATCGAAGGCGCGCGTCTCTGATTTTTTCAACTGTGATTTCCCAAGTTACTGTACTATGGAATAGAAACAAAAACCGTGTGGCCACTTGAAGGTAGGCTAGGTGGGACGCTTTTAACGCGTTGCAGTCTTTAATATATTTTATGCGAACTCTCTCTCTTTGTTTAACTCGATTTCAGCTTTGTTTTGACAACACTGACCTATAAGAGTTCCAGTTTAAATATAGAGCATGCTATTATAGTAAATATAAGGCTGTTGTAGGTGTAAATAATATCCATGTATACTACTAATCAGACTCGTCTTTTTAACGTGGGTTTTCTGATTGATGTATTATTAATTTGCAGTTTTGTTTTGACATAAGTTGGCAACATGGACGCGCACCATGGCGCGCCTCCAGCTGGTCAGCAAATCGTGCATGTCCGCGGGGATTCGCAGTCTGAACTCGAGGCTCTGTTCAATGCTGTGATTAACCCCAACAAGACTACAAGGCTACCAGCCACTGTGCCCATGCGTATGAGGAAGCTCCCAGACTCGTTCTTCAGACAGCCAGATCCCCGTGGTCACTCTAGACAAGTATGCAGGCACCATGCCTTTATTAGCCTAGCCTATAAAAACTTTCAATCAAAATGTAGTCATGGTGTGATGGTAGGTAGGCTAAATAATATGATTGACTTTGCAGCGCTAATACGCCCGTCCTTTTCTTCTGTGTGGTTAATATTTTTATTATTATTTATTATTTTATTATGTCATTAATGGCTGCTTCTAATCATCTTTAGGCCAGCTCAGATGGAGGTGTTTGTGGTTCACTTACTCCACATCACGTCCGGGCACATTCATCCCCTGCCTCCCTTCCAGTCAATTCCCTCTCCACTCAAGCAACAGGGGTAGCAACTACCAGTATACCAGTCATCCCCGATGACATGCCACTCCCCTCTGGTTGGGAGATGGCCAAAACTCCCGCTGGCCAACTGTACTTCCTCAAGTAAGGACACATTCGCCTCAATATGTATCATGAAACCTGTCAGATTCAGTCTTTTGTTGGTCAATGGTAGTGCAATGCTGCAGCCATGCTACAACCATAATTATCTAATGCAGCGTTCCAGACAACTTGCAGGTCAGCTATGTCCCATTTGAAATTTCCGATTTTTGACCTCAAAACCTTCCAGGTGCATGAAGCTATATGTAAACAAAAAACCTAGATGACCGTAAAAACTGCAAAATAATTGGCTATTTTGACATAAACCTACATATATAACAGGGTTTACTATATGAGCATGTATTACTTTAATTAAATACAGGCACATATACTTAAATTGCCTTTTAGTTTATGGTATCTACATGCACCTCCATGGGTGCCACCATTGTTGTGTGATGTTATATTGGGAACTTGATGTAGCCAGATCTGCCCCGAGTTCACAAGTAGGAACTCCGACTTTGTAGGAGGTCGGAAAATCTCGACTTCCGAGTTGTCTGGAAAGCAGCAGAAGTTCCATAAAAACTTTTGAAAAGGGCATGCACTTTCAAAAAAGACGTTGAAGCTGATTGGATGAACTGACGTTTAAACTACACCCAGTGGTGGTCCTGTAACACGGTCAGAACCACCGCTAGTGGTTTGAGTGAAGCGCAATGATTTCAAGATGCCCAGACTGATATTCACGGTGAAGTCAAACTGCAGCTTGCGAGATCAAGATGGTTTCACGAGGCTACTGAAATTATTGGTCGTAGTGTAAACTTTTGCAGATACAAACATCCATAATTGTAAAAATTATAAGAGAATATATCCAATATATAATTTTATTTTTTAATAATCAAATGTACCAGAACGTGTAATAAAAATATGTGACAATGTGACATAGGGTAAAGTATATATGTGTTAATTGTATAGCCACCTCAACGGTTTATAAGTAAAATGGCTTGTGGAGAAAAAAGCTCTTTGAACCTGCTGGTTGCCTGGTCCAAGCTCCTTGACTATTGTCCAGACAGTACCAAATTATGGTACAGGCATTATGCACTTAAAACATGATTTGCAGAAATGTCAAGAAACAGTCAACAAGAGAATAATCAGGTAATTCCTGAGAGGGCATGGCGTAACTACGTGATTTCACAACCAGTTCCTCAAATAATACTGTAGTTTGTGGTTGTACTTTCTGGAGGTCATTGTATTAATGTATGTATGTGTACAGACTTCTGGAAATACAAGTAAAGCAGGTCCAGAACTTGAATGCCTACCTAGCTTAGCAATAAGATCACACTGATAGGTGAAGGATCGCAGTAGTTTTCACACGTTTTCGCCCTTGCGTTTGTGCAATTGCAAGCTATGATTAACTTATAACTGAACGAATAACTAATTGTATACACGTTAATAATAAAACTATACTGCAAAGGAAGAGCACATTTATTTTGCATTAATGCTAAAGGTTTTATTAAAGCGCTGTTTTGTAATTGTGGGTTTGTAGTCATTTGGAGAAGACTACCACATGGCACGATCCACGTCTTCCACAATTGCAGTCAACCACAGCAAACGCTCATCAGGCTGTGTCTGCTACTCTAGTCCAAGGCCACGCCCTTGCCAACACATCTACACAACCGCAAGAAACAGGTATCGCAAGTGTTCTGCTTATTCTTCTTTCTTGGCTTTCTTAACCCTGCTCTTGCCTCTTATGCTTGTAGTGTCAATGCAGCCCCCTTCTGTCCACGAAGGGCGCCACAAGCTATTTTTGGGGGGTGTGTGTGTGTGTGTGGGGGGAAGGGGGGGGGGCTCCCAACCTATAAGCCTGGTCTTCCACACATACTGGGCATGGGCCAGATCCTCTGCTGTACCTACACCACTCTGCAGTACTGATCTCCTTGGGCTGAATATTTACTGTGTGCATTCGCCACTCTTCAGATCCACTGCCTGATGGCTGGGAGCAGGCTGTGACTCCAGAGGGAGAGGTGTACTATATCAACCACATCAGCAAGTCCACCTCATGGCTTGACCCACGTCTAGGTAGCACATGATCAGGCTTGTGTCTACAGAAGTGACGTACAGTATTTATGGAACGTAAATGTGAAAGCAGCACCCCACCAGCAGGTGTCATCGCAAATGAGAAAACGCAGACATGTCCCTAACACAACTTGCATTTCTGTGTATATTCGTCTGTTCATCTGTCTGTAATGCTTTCCTCTTTGTAGTATTCTACAGTTATCGTGTCCTAAATCTATTTGTTTTCTGACTTTTGTATTCCAGTCCAGAAGGTGAACCCGGGCTTTGTAGGCATGGCAACACAGCAAAGGATGGGCAGGGAAAGGCCCAGATGCAAACACCAGGTGTCAGTCACAGCCCAGGTCAGAAACATAACTCAGTTGTACAGTGTCCTATTCAAAAAGAGCGTGGGGCTAGACACTACCTCACATATCATTCAGTCAGAACATTTGCTGATAAATGTCCAGTACTCATCATTTATCTTTTTTCCATCTTCTGTTATTGTTTTGTTTTGTCACATAAACCTTTATCAGAGCAGAACAGACTCAACGCGTGAGAGACAACTTAATTAACTTATTATATAGCAAGGTGGGCTTTATAACACCTACCGTTAATATATCTGCCCCTCGTAGGTAATTTACAGATTTCCTCCTTCCTTCCAAGTTCAAAGCAAAGATATAATTTTACCGGCACAGCCTATAACTTTTCGACTTTTCAATCATATTTCGGGGTCAACTTTAAATAGATTATTTTTCAACGTCGATGTAGCTAGTCGGGTCAACTACAAATCAACGTTCAATCAATCATAAGCAAGACAACTCTAAACCAATGTTTTTTCAATGTCACTGTCATCAACATTATTATACTGTCGGGTTATCATGGATATTCTGATGGTGGTCCAACGTTGATTTAACATTGATATTTCAATCTCAACCATTCTGATGATTCAGATGGAATATCAAAAAGTTTTCAATGTCATCTTGCTATGCAGATGATATGGTAGCATAGTCAACAGTGAAGCTATAACGCTTTATTCAGCCTGGTAGGACAATTTGACAATTTATTTTGTCCCTTTAAATGTATTCATTAATTTGAACCCGGAAGGCAACTAAGGTAAGGTAAGGAATCCAGATTAGCGATGTAGGCTATTTGTTTACTTTTTAATAATAATCATAATCATAATAATAATCAATTTTATTTGGGACGCCTTGCTAAACACTCAAAGACATCTTGCATTGCAAATGCAAGGATATTAAACTGTTGGCTGAATTATACATACTATAGTAATGAGCATTTGATCTGAGAAATATACACAAAATAAAACAGGTGGCTGAAATATGCATACTAGTGATAAACATTTTATCTGAGAAATATATACAAAATAAAATAAAACAGTCAGGTGAGAGTGGAACGGGTCAAACGTCATAGACAACCTTGAAGAGGTGGGTTTTGAGGAGCTTAGCAAACGAGGTGACCGTGGTGTCGTGGTGTCGAATGTGAAGTGTAAGTGCGTTCCAGAGTCTAGGGGCAGAGCAGCTGAAGGCCCGAGCCCCCATGGTGGAGAGGTGGAATGGGGGGGTGACGAGAAGTCCTGTAGAGGAGGAGCGAAAAGATTGGGAGGGAGTATAGGCAGGAGAAGGTCAGAGAGATAGGAGGGAGCCAGATTGTGTAGGGCCTTGAATGTGAGGAGGAGTATCTTGAAATGTATATGGAATTTTACAGGAAGCCAATGTAGTTGAATCCGAATAGGAGTGATGTGATCGGTTGACCTTGTGCTTGTGAGGATTCTGGAAGCACATTTCTCTACTAATTGGAGTCTATTGATGAGTTTGGTTGGGATGCCAGAGAGAAGAGAGTTGCAGTAATCCAGACATGAAGTGACAAATGCGTGGATGAGGGTTTCGGTGCTTGAGTCCGAGAGTGAGGGGCAGTCTAGATATGTTGCGGAGGTGGAAGAAGGATGCTCAGTGATTGTTTTGACGTGTGAATCAAATAAAAGGGAGTTATCAAAGGTGACGCCAATACTTTTTGCAGTTGTTGACAGTGGGATTGGAAGACCGGCAATGTTCAAGCTGGAGTTGTCTTGTGTGGGGAGAGTTGATTTTGAGCTAATGAGCAGGACCTCTGTCTTGCTGTTGTTGAGCTTGCGGGCGTTTAGAGTCATCCAGCTCTGATGTCGTGAAGGCAGTTGGTGAGGGAGATGGAGGGGAGGGATGAGGTGGGTTTGGTTGAGATGTAGAGCTGGGTGACGTCCACGTAGCAGTAAAAGTCAATGTTGTGGTGTCTCATGATTGTGCCCAAGGGTAGGAGGTATATAGTAAATAGCAGTGGACCCAGGACCGAGCCTTGAGGAACACCCAGTAAGACCAGGGTGCATATGGAATCGATCTGGTTTTCTATCAATCTGTCCTACCTTGTCAGCTTTTACTACTGTAGAGCAAAAATTATAGTTGTCTGTCGATCTGTCACTGCAGTAATGTGAACGCGATCGTGACAATACAGCCTCGCCTGCCAAATGTTACATTGTGCTTCCCACTTATGTGTGCAGTTATGGTTGATCATACGGTCTCACCAGCCGGCAGCCTGCACACTTATCTGTGCAATTACGGTAAATCATACACAGGCAGTTTTTACATTTAAGAATTAAACTAGGGTAAATTATAGTAAAGTTTTAAAATTTAAATTATACCACAAACGTTTTTGTCTCGTTTCGTCGAAAATACATCTTAAATTTAGTCTTAATTTGTATTATCAGTGATCTATTTTCGTCTCGTTAAGCCTCATTTTAGTGATGGAAAAAGGTTTGACGAAAATAAGACGAAAATATTTTGTCAACGAAATTAACACTGCTTTAATTTAAGATAATAGTTATGATTACATGTAGTTTCATTACCAATATTTAGTTTTAGCCCATTGCTAGCAACACTAGTATCATGCTTAAAGCATCATGCTTAAATACAAATAGTATGTTTTTACAAAAGCTTCTGTTAATAGCCTATGATCGTGCGTATTTACGTAACTCCGCCTCGTCTAGTTAGCTGAATGGAAGCATGGAGCAGAAAACAAAACCAAAACAAAGGCAAAATTTGAATTAATCGTAATTCAGGTACAATGTTCAATTTATCAATATTTTGATTTTAGGTCAAATCGTCCAGCCCTAATGTCAGTTAAAAAAAGCTTTTGACAAACCGTTGATCTGTATCCATAGTATATAGTTTGTGGGCGGTAGGGGGGACTAGGGGGCACTCTGTATGTCAGTGGTATGTAGGGACCATCCTTTTGCATTGCTCTAGTCTTGCAGAGTCAGCCTTTACATTCGTAAAGTCTTTGTCACAGAGCTGGCTAACTGCGTCAGTACCCGCCTTCATCAAAGAGTTGCTTAATGTGACATAGTGCTAATAAAGGGAAGAGGCTGAGACTAGCATTACCTTGATTTTCAGTGGCTAGAATTAGACACTATCCCTTTAAGTATTATAATAATGATGGAGTATTTAATGTAAATGTGTTTCCCGTGTCGACCTCATGCAAACAGGCTCATATCTGTATTGTAGGATGCAGGAGGAAGGAGCCAGCTGTCTAGTACTATGGACCCTGACAGGAATGCGCAGAGTCGCGTCCCGACTCTGGATGTTCGAATCAGAGGTTCAAGCCATGAGCCAGCGCTTAATGGGTGAGTGTGAGTGTGTGTGTGTGTGTGTGTGTGTGTGTGTGTGTGTGTGTGTGTGTTAATAAGTTAAGTTAAAGCCTCACTCTGCAACACCTCAAGGACGCTTTAGCGACAGACGCTAGAGCCCATGGGCGTTAGCCTCCTTGCTAGCACGCCCTACTCACACGGGGTCTGGGTTTAAATTCCAGGTGTGGACTGCCCGGTTATATGTCTGTATATGTGTGTGTGTGCAGTCTAACCACAGTATAAAGGGTAATTTGCTTAAGTTGGCATCTGTTCTTCTTAGCGCTCACTCTCGGACTGAAAGCACTGACTCTGGTCTGAGCGTCAGCAGTCTTCCACATACCTCGGACCACTTGCTGAACACTGTGGAACACATGGACACTGGTATAGTAACAGCAGCATTAGTGGAACCCTGGCTTTGTACATGGGTAAATGCCTCACACCAGATGCATGTCATCCTCATGCGGTGCTCTCCTTATCTCTGTTCAGGCGACCCGGGAGAAGCCCCAGCGATCACTGTGCAGGACACAATGTCAGGGCTGGTCATCTCTGATGGGGAGGATATGATGCCCTGCATTCCAGAAGGACTAAGTTCAGACCTGCTGATGGACATGGAGACTGTTCTCTCTGGTTCGCATATGGACAAAGATAGCCTGCTCACCTGGCTATAGATACAGAGAGATAGGGAGACATACATACATCCAATATAGGGTTTGAGATCTAATCTTAAGGCCACTATCTTACATAGCTAAAAGAATGGTACCGAGCAATATTACTTACTCTTAGCTTAAGAATATGGACTGCTGCTATAATGGCCCTCCTTTGGGCTTTCATTTCATTGCATCTCTAATTTTTATTTTAAATCTGAAGACAGGACTGTCAACTTCCATTGAATCATGCCACAAAATTGGGGTGTTTTCATTTTTTCATACCATCTACCCGCCCGGTATTCGTTAATTATGCTTCATAACGTATCTTTATGTTTGACCGTTTCTCTCTATTTTTCACCTATCAGCTATCAAAGTATTGTGCTGTAATTTATTTGTATAAGCATTGTGTAACCAAGTTCCTTGTATTCCAAGTTCCCAATTAATTACATAAGACATGAACATGTGCTAAATCAATTTGGAATATGTCTCCAATAACATATGGCTGGAGGGATTTAGATGCTCATAAGCAATACAATACACAAGGTCATAATAACCCTATGATATTTATATTCACTTGCATGACAATAACTATATATA
>JAODLL010051501.1:0-5000 GCA_026546735.1 Forbesichthys agassizii
ATATTTGTGGGGGGTGAGAGTGTGTGTGTGTGTGTGTGAGAGAGAGAGAGAGAGAGAGAGAGAGAGAGAGAGAGAGAGAGAGAGAGAGAGACGAGCACAGGAGCAGGACAGCACTTTAACTTATGTCTTATGTCAGCAACGCATGTAAATACAATATTAATGCAGTCCGAAAAATTATCATGAGGTCATTTCCATATATCGCACGATGAGGCGATATAGTATTATAGTATATAGTATAGTATTGCGACAGGCCTACATATATCGGTATATTCTATAAAGTGGGCTAAATGTTCAAGAGGAGAAAAACAGGAAATTTTTATTTTTAGCGATATTAATTGCAGCTGTACATGGTTAAGTCCATAGAGGTTGTGAACTTTGCAGCTATAATGACCCAATTAAATCCACATTTGTTATTGATTACCGGTACCTTGTAATACTAGCTGGCTAGCTGCATCTGTTTGTCAGAAACGGAAGCTGAGCATGTGACTCAGTATCTGCTCTCTCATTGGCTACTCTGAAAAAATGTGTGTTTCAAATGCTCACTCCGTGTCAACTTGTGCGAGCGGAGTTAGTAGGTCGAAATGTGTGATCTTTCTCTGGTATCTCCGCCCTTTTGACACTGAACACACTAAATCAGTCGCTCTTGACTCCACTCCTCAGGCCAAGTGCAGGCATGGAGGGAGAGACTAACAAATCGAAAAAGTTATGAATAAACACATAATATAACTATATCGATATAAACACTATTGTTTCATTTTAAATCTCTTTTGAAAATATACCAATATAAATGAAATACCGGTATATTGCCCAGCCCTAGTTCACGTAAAGAATGCCTGGGTATGTAAAACAAACCTGTGTTCGCTTCAGTATAAAAGGAACAAGAAGTCAAATTGCAGACAGTACTGTCTGCAGTGCATCTATTTCTGTTCTTTTTATGGCAAATTCAATTGCTTTGACAAATTCTTCTATGCCAGGATGGGGTGGGTCTCTGTTTTCCTGGTTTTTCAAACACATGTTGGCATGGGGCATTGGCAGTGTTGTAAAGATGAGAAACGCTAGTCATCCAACAAAGCAGCCCATTGCATGGCCCAACCCCTCCTTGAAGTCCCCCATCCAAAATAAAATGTACCCTGCATATCGATTGAGCTTCTCATTTCCCATGTACGGACATTTTTGCTGTCTGAAGTGCACAGTTCTGCTCTAGTCAAGCATTTAAAAGCTGCTGGTCCTTAATTACATTTCCAATAGTTCTGTAGGCTGTCCATGAGCATTCTTTTTAGTGTGCCAAACAAAACATAAAAGCACAGTCTCCAATCAGCTGTCTAAGCCTGCCCTGGGGGACACCGCTTACTGGGTCATTTAATGCTGGCCAGATTAGTGGGGCAATTAGAGATGGCCCAAATACAATTGTACACTCCTTTTTAGCAATATACTGTTTAGTGGGGTGATATATGATGGGTTATAGGGCCTGTTTGGGTGATGTTGAAGCAACCAGATGCTATACAGCTGTTATATGTCAAGTATGTTCCTATTTGTCAAGGACCTGTCCTCAGCTTCAAGGACACTCTGCTCATAAATGCTTAATTACAATGAACGATATGCTATACACCATAAAAGTATATAACTTGATCGTATAGACCGAGGCAATTTAAATAATTGTTTTCCCACTTAACAACACATATTAGATACTGTATGTGTGACTATAGGCTAATAGTCTGGAAAAAGTTGCATTGATGAGTTTCCCTTATTAGCGTGAAGAGATTTATTTTTCTTGTGCAGATCAGAATTAGAAGCTTTACTAGAATCTCTGTAGAGGTTTTACACAATTCAGTGCAAATTGCTGAGATGCTAGCGTTGTTTAGCCCCCAATTACTGGCCACATGAACGGCCTCTAATCGCCATTCAGAAAGTGACAAAGATACAAAGCAGCCTTTAATTAATCTGTCTTCGAAGGGGTCTAATCGGCATTTGCTCAGCTACAGCCCCTCTCATTATTTGAGCTTGGCCATACTCATAATGTCTTCTGCAAATCAAGAAAGCCCACACCCTGAAGGATAAGTCTCAAAGGTATTCTATTTTAGCAGTTGGCTCTGAACAGTGCTCATTGAAGGTCAGTTGTCAGTGTCGCTGTTAAATAAACCACTCGGATGTTGCTGTGTTAATGTCAACTCAGAGTGTTGTGACCAACTGAGATATCAACAACATAACTTCTCTACTAATAATACAAATGCTACTGTAAACAGCAGTTTTAGCAGTTATGTAAGTCAGTTTATACTTAATGGTAGATTGACAATATAGTGGACAAAATATTTGTCTCTTTATTTCATTCACGTCTCAAAAACATACCTCTTACAAACCTCTTACCTATTGGTGGATACACTGGCACACATACAAGACTAGGAAACAATGGAAGTCTTCCAGGTCTATTTTACGCATTCAGGGGTTATTGTAATGGAAACTGAAGACATTTTCAATAGAATATTGCTATTGTTTTATCTTCTATTTCAACCTACTTCATATCATGTATGTTTTTAAGACTAGGAAACAATGGAAGCTGAATAACAATAAAGACTTCTAGTCGTGACTAAAGATACTGTACCATTGCGAGTGAATGTCAGTTCCATCGAGGTAAGGAACATAATGTCAAATGGTCTACAAAAACCTCCATACCACCATATCCCAAGTGTAACACACAAAATGGATAGGAACCACAAATAAAATTCAATTTAAGGAATATCGAATCAAGTCATCAATGTCAATACATGACAAATGCATGTCCTTACAGGCCTAACAAGAGCTGGGCAATAACGTTCCCTCCCATTACAAACTGATGTGATGCAGCGCGTGTGAAATCTGACCCCAGCATAGGCCAGCAACTCAAACGAAACAGAAACTAAATGGGCAATCTGAGGGTGGATATCTTGCTGGCCTCCTCCTGGCAGAAGTCGTCTCAAGCGCAGCACGCAGTAAAGTAACGCTTGCTGTAAAATCCTCCTATTTGGCATTTGGCATTTGAGCGTGATCTCCCGAGGATACATCAGAACAGACATGGTTGGACCTGAAAGCCATTTAAGCCAGGACTGTGGAATGATTGGTTTGCTTGAGGAAAAAAGGCTCACTTACATGACGATAGAAAAACATTTTTTTTTCTTTTTTCATTCTACTGTAAGAATACAGTCTGGCAAACTAGCTGTACACAACCCCAAGGCCCTAATGATAGGAGAGCCTCATTTATTCTACTCGTTCACAGTGTTTTTGACAGTAAGCCTGATTCATAAAGAGAATTCTGAATTAATTATGACTTGTCTCACTATCTTAATTAAATCTAATCACATCACAGATTTCACACAACAGAAGCACAAATATCTACCATCATCATTCTTCTTCTTTTTTTTTGAGTAGCGCGGGGCGAAGGGTGGTGCTGGTGGTGTGTAGGGCAAGGGGAATGAGGGGGTGGGATGGGGGGGGGGGGGGGTTTGGGTCTCGCCGCGCACGTCTCACATGAAGATATCAAAGGAGGCACACTTTGAACACGCACCTCTGCTGATTAGGCCGTCGATGCAGAAGACTTGGCACATTTTCCCGCCCTCAGCAGAAAGCAGAGCAGTGTCAACCTAATTGGTGGGGGAATGGGGAAGGGGGGGGTGCATGTGTGTGATTGGGGATCTCTGACCAAAGTTTGTTGCCCTTCTAAAGTACAGTGAACTTTTTCAGTACAAACACGCTGTACAGTCTTTGGGACGGAAGCGTTTACGTAAATACCAGTAGACTGTGAATGGTTTCTTCAAGGGAGGACATGAGCTCTGACACCCCTCCCTCTGATACAGTCCATCTGCTGGCATCCACTCCGCTAGGTTTCATCTCCCGTTGGAGCAGTATCGATTTACCGAGATTAGAAAGAAGCGATAGCCGGCTCACAACACAGAAAAACATGAGTGGCCGGACTGCACTGGAACCCAATCCCCTGTGCCAGAGGAACTGTTTTGTGTGCTATCTGGAGCTGCCCATTAGCTGTGTCGTGTCTTGCATGGTGTCAAAGCACCACACAGGTGTTTTTCCAGGTGTTTCATTTGGCTGCTTGTACTTCCTATGGCGGTCTGGGAGTGGTTAGATGCTACTGATTCACATGTCTCTGACCTCATTGGCGCCAGAAGTCCACCCAAATTCAACATGAGAAGATGTCAGTGAAAATAGCTCATACATCTGTGTGGTTGGACTTTACTGAGGTCATGCTTCATGAAAAATCTTTAAAGATTCTTTATGGACAACAAAAATAATATTTGTTTTCAATGTTTTATAGCAGTGAGTTAATACTGTAGGTATAGGTCCTATCCTCAAAACTATAGTCATTCCTGTACTTTCACGCTGATTAAATTTAGTTTAATTTTCGCTCAATTAACAAATATGATTAATATCCTCAAAACTCAGTACAGCACATATTTTTCTTTCCATAGTGCCATAGTGCCAGAGACTGATAAAATAATACAACGTAGCACACTGGTCCATTTGAAAGGGAAGAAAAATGCGCTGACATCCAACAGCAACCAAAACGTTCTCCCATGTGGAATGAATGATCCTGCTTATCAGAGCTTATCCTTTTTTTTTTTTTACCACTTCAGGAGTGTTGGCTAAAAGAAACGCCCAAGGTCTCTGCCTATTCTCCACCCCCGCAAGCTTTTAGTCACATATTGGCAGCAATTAGTTGTGCAGAATGGCCTAATGTGGCTGTAAATTAGCCCTCTGTGTTCTTTGCATGTCGTCGGTTTCTATTCGACAGTGGAGAAAAAACATTTTCGTTTATTCTCTCATTAACGAGACGGCAGTGTTATTTGAAACGGAGCAACTTAGCTATTGTTCTGCTCCGAGCCATGATGGGCAGCCGCTAATTTAATTGCCGGGTTGTAGTTTGAGGGAAATAGCCCTGTTGAAAATATTAACCAGTATTTAAACGCATGTTGTTGTGGGGTTGTTACTGAAGGGCGACATTGTAATGTAGCCAG
>JAODLL010051501.1:10000-19311 GCA_026546735.1 Forbesichthys agassizii
TATTATTGCTTCTTAATGACGATAGTTCTATCCTCAAATTGAAATGGTGAAATAAGCAGGAAAATAGTTCCCAAATTTAACCAGAGAACTTGCCATGTGCACACAAAGTACACTACATCTTGCCTGTGATACAACTGACCAAATACAACGGATACAAGGATATAGTGATTTTATTCTATTCATGTTGTTGTGATATGCTTCTCTTCTATTTCAGAGCATTGTGTGTTGTGGGAAGTTGATGTTGTGACACCTCAGATATTGTGTCCTTGAATGTTAAACTTGATGTTTTGGCCCTGTAAGACCTGCAGCATTAAATGTACAATGTTACTTAGCTCCCAATATACTAGGGCTGTCCCGAATACCATTTTACAGGTTTTGAATACTTGATGGTATTTCCGAACGAGTATGCGAATACTCTTTCTAAAAAAAACATTAAAAACACTATAATTAGGAAAAATAAATGAAATAATCTTTGATTTCTCCTGTATTACCCAATAAAAGTGTGTGTTGATTGAATAACCTCGCTCTCTTCTTACAAACAGAGCCAATTGCAATAAAATGTGTTGATGACACAGTGTAAGGCAGGCAATTACATTACAACATGTGGGTTTATATGGAGACAGAAGGGATTAATTGGAAAACATGCATGTATAATGTGAAAAAACGAATACTCGAATCCCAATATTGAAATCGAATACATACCCAATAAACGAATACCAGAATAATCGAATATTTGGGGCCAGCCCTACAATATACACATTAACAAATGTTTCTTCAAAAAAAAAGACAACAATGCATTTACTATAAATGGAAAGACAATAGAATCTAAAAATCTATTATTATTTTTTTACATTTGCAAATGTGCTTTTCAGTTTTACGGCCATAAATCTTACAATGTTTTTAAGCAGCGTTCTATAGGAAATGGAACATTAACAAACGCACACACGCTCATGCACACTCTCACACAAACACACGCACACACACACACACACACACACACAGAGCCCCTAGCAGTCAACCAGGGAACATTGTTGGGTCCCTGGAATGGAAATCAAAACACATCCACAACATACATACAGTATTTTTCACCACTTAGATGCATCACTACACTCACTAAAATACAATTTTTATGTGTTATGTCAGTGTGGATTTGAGTACAATATTTGTAAAAAGCTTAATTATTAGTTAGTAGTTATTATAGTTATTCTTTAACTAATTCAACCTGTTGCTTTGCAGTAGGGAAGGGAAGGACTTTTCCATTTTTCCCTCATACAGTATAACAAACTGTTCTCGCTTAAGGCCCTTTCAGACAGGACGCTCACCACCGAGTTGAGCGCAATATCTTCAGACCCTCCGGACAGGACACGGCTGCGCTCCCCCTGTCTCTAGGCAATGAAAAGGCTACACTACCAGAGTTTATAGAACAGACTCCCACTAGCTACTGCCCGGCTAAACAACAAATATATATAAAAATAAGAGCACCTAATTCCCCCTTTTTTTTGAAGCATTGTTGTTTTCTTGAACGCTAATGTCCTATGTGCACCAGTTTTTAATTATAATCTTATAACCTGATAATACAATTTAAATTGGGACCTTTTGTAGACATTTTATACAAATACCAGCAGTGGAATAAATAAATGTCTGCCAAAGGACTGCTGAATACACATAGAGAAGGATTTGAAAGGATTGCTCCTTCATTGCATAAGCTAATGTACAAATACAATGTGTGTGTGTGTGTGTGTGTCTGTGTGTGTGCGGGCGTGCGTGCGTGCATGTGTGCGTGCATGTGTATGCATCCTTACTGTATGTTGTCCCATAGGGCAGCAGGTGGGAGTTAAGGAACAGGAAGTGCCAAGTTAATAATACCACAGGTGCAGCATCATATGTCTTCCCCCTATCCTTAGCTTAACCTCTTGTGCCTTATGCATCTTTGTTTGGAGGACATTTTGACCACGTGTGTTTTAACTACTCAGTGTGAACTGAAAGCTGATGCGGATCAGACTATTTTTAGATAGAGACCTGGAAAATGTATAAATTATTAAAATGCGCGTGCATGCACATGTATCTATGCAGGCGTGAGAAGAGCTCGAAGCAGAGCACTGGTGTGAAGATAAATTATGTAGGACCCAAGTGTCAAAGAGAGATGCTGAGAAAAGAGATAGAGAGTGGGAAATGAAGGGTGAAGTGAGGCGAATCCAAAGAGTGGGTGAGCGAAAGAGAGAAATGAGTGTGGGTCTTTATGAAGTAAATTTACGCTCTGGAACGCTGGGCAATAATGAGCCAACAACAAAATGGCTTTTCTGAGTACTACAGTCACATGGAGCCTCAGAAAACTGTAGCCAGAGACCATATTATCGTGTTTGGCTCCAAATTAGCAAGTTTTCATTTCTCTGAAACAACAAAATGTTGACAATGCGATTGGAGTTGATAGCGCTTGATTTTCCATGCACTCCTGGTTCCTGGTAGCGAGGGCAAGTCTAAAAGCAGCTGTTGATGTTGCCAATACGGTAGCTCCGATCGCAGAAGACAACTTAAATTTGTAGCGTCATGCAGTATCCAAGCGAAACAGATATAAAACAAATCTGGATTCATAACCTGTCCGTTTTTGATTTAACCAACAGTACAACTGCATTTAATATCGTAAAAATAAAAAGTCCGATTTCCGTCGAGTTCTTGTTTGTTCACTTTTGTTTAAGTTAGTCTAAATAGCATTTTGCTAAGCTAAACTAGCTATGGAAGTACGGTAGGCCTAAGGTATAATTAGCTAACGCACAGCACAACCAATGCAGCCTAAGGTACGGGTACAGATAGTCATAGAGAATCAATATAAATTGAGAGTTGCATGACGCTTATGTCCTGGTGCCTGTGTAATGGAGCTGTATTGGCACTCTGCCACTGTTCATACTCTGAATATGAAGCGGTCGGATTAATATTTTTTTAATGAGGACAAAGGGAAAGCTAAAACGTGATCTCTACCTACTTAGGCGAAACAGCCGATCGACGAATGCAGTAGGGAGACCTGCAACATGTACACACGCTGATGATGTTAAGCCCAATTGTGTTCAATTTGGACTGTTTTCTGATTGTTTTCATATTTTTAGACTAGTCTACTAGTCTACTTTTTTAATTTTGTTTAACCGACAGGGAAATTAGTCACTGGGAACAACCCTAGTACATATACATGTGTATAGTACATATATATGTGTATATGTACTACTATATGTACTACTATATGTACGTTGTGTGTGTATATATATATATATATATATATATATATAAACACGCACATAAACATGGTGTGTATATATTAATATCATTTTTTTTTTCCTGTTGTATCGAAATATGAGTATCGAGAAACGTGGAATTTTACTGGTATTGGTATCGACTACTAAATTTCTGTTATCGTGACATCCCTAGTTCTGATTTACAGAGCCATGGCTGTGTAGAAACACCATATCATCTATTAAGCACACACACACAATGGACAGCTAGTTTGACAAAATGTGGATTAGAAACACTTCACCTCACCTGCAGTGTTCTTATGTACCTTCATATTGACAGTACCTCTGGAGGACAGTTCTATGCAGAAACATCAGACAACCTCCCTCAGTGCAAGCCCACCCTCCATTTTACACAACATTGACGTCCCTGCATGAGGCTGAATACATATGGCTCTTCATGGAAGCATGAATATGAAAGACCCCCCTGCTGGCAGAACCCATGTGTTACACACACGCACACGCACACACACACACACACACATACATTCATATAGACATACACATACACTCATACACACGTAGACATACACGCACACACACACACATACCCATACACGCACGGACACACGCACACATGCACACGCATTCACACCCACCCACACACAAACACACATATGGCAAGTCACTACTCAATAGTAGCTGAGCCAGGTCATCGGCTGCTATGACAACGCACAATGAATAACTCTACCTCTGTGCCCACCCTCAACCCCTCATGTACTATTGATGGGACCTTTTTACAACACACACATGCACGTGCAAACCAGAATGGGCTAACCTTTGGCCACCACATGTTGCTTAATGCTCACACCTACTGTAATAGCTGCTAGACCAAGAGTGTGCGTGTGTGTGTGTGATTGTTAGAAATAGTATACTGTACGTAGGGATGGACAATAAATAAATATCAATATACTGTATATCACAATATACATTTTGTTCAATAACGGTGATATGAGTTTTGAACTTATTTCCGGTATTTTGATAGGCTATTAATTACAGAGCATTTGTTATTGACTGCACTCAATGCGAACAGAAAGGATAGATAACCACCGTGCCCGTACGTGCGTGATTTATTTCACTACAGACGCAGACGTAGCCGGCTGTTTTCATGTGCAAAATCATTTTATTAAAGGTGGGCTGTAGTCATTGTATTGATCATAGCACTCCTGATCTCTAAAACGTCACTAGGTTTGTTTTCTTTCTTAGAAACATTTTAAATCATTGTTTCTAACTAGCTTACCGCTCTCACTGTCGGATTCAGTCGGTATCATTGGGCGTGTCATGTTGTATTCATGTGGGAACGCTATGATTGGCTGTAAGTGCAGTCTATGAACCCCTTCACCTCCCAGGGATTAAGCAAAACTCAAAGTAAGTAATAATAATAATAATAATAGTAATAATAATCTTTATTTATATAACACTTTTTAATAAGAATTGCAGTTGAAAGTGTTTATTGCAGAAAGATTTGACGCCATCCAGTTCTGTTGATATCGGGGAACATATCATAGATATAGCATATTGTAAAAAATCACAAAACGTCTTTTTTTTAACACTTCACAGTGTTTTAATGTGCACTGTTAGTCTATTATACAAAAACTATGCAAAATACCCAAAATGTTGATTTTGACTGCAGGGGGGCTTTAACTCTCTCACCTAACAGCAAATGTAAGGCTTAATATTCCGGATTATTTCAGTTTCTTCCGCTAACTGTCAGTCACGTCTTCTGTGGAATTTGGCTGCGTGATTTCACATTACTTGTTTGTATGATGGCGAAAATGTACAAAATCCTAAAATGTATTGGTACCTTCTTTATTTGTAAAATATTATAGTTTTATAGATTTAATAGACATGGCAAATGCAAGTACTATACTGTGGGAATTCTTAGCAGTATTTCTTAGGTTGATATTGTTCATATTGATATCCGAATTATATCGTATCGAAATATATTGGGATTTGAATTTTGGCCATATCATCCAGCCTAACTGTACAATACAGACATGCATAAAAACAGATAATTATATTTCAGATTTCTATCCAAAGGCCATAACCTTAAAATAAACAAGAATCAATTGTGACAAACATTTCAATTATGTATTGCATTTATATCCGACTTATGTTTAGTAAGCCCGTCAACATGAGGGGGAAACCGGGTCAGTTATTCCCGTGCCCTGGGTCAAGGGGGGCCCAAAATGACCCTCTAACCTAATCTCTTGGAATAGTTTGCAAATAGCAAAATAGCAACAAAAAAAAATATTGTCAAACTTTATATATTATTTGTGAGTCACCTAAAAGTGTGTTATGTTTTCCTTTTATATCTTTATTTTACTATTTTAGCTTGAAGATCATCTCCAGCCCCCAGGCCCAAAATACACAGCGGGCCTGCTGACAGCCTTATGAGTTCTGTGTCTGTATTGTTTCGAGGAAGACAATGAGATGTCTGTTGATAAAATGTATTCTGCTGTCAGCAGTCATTTCCAGCAATATGCAGAAAACAATTTTGTCCATAAGAAAGTCATTGGTAATTTACTCTGAATTGAAGTCTTATTAAATGTCATTACGTTGGATCAAGAGTTTGGAACCAATGTAGATAATTTAGACAGAAAATATACCAGTCAATTTTAAGTGATTTAGCTTCTAGGATTAATGAGCATCACTAGACCAATACTGGAGGCATATCAAAATAGACAGTAACTGTAGAAGATATACTTGACGCATATGCTATAGTCGGCATATTGAATGAAAGCAGAAATAATAATTGATAAGCCATACACTACGGTAGCACTATAACATGTACCATAGATCCTGTTTTTTCTGATTACTGATTTCTGATTATCTGCATTTTTTAAAATAAATGTCACTTTCATTTTCGAAACACCCCTTTTCCTAACTAATAATTCATGTACTGTAGGAAGGGAAGATGAGAATAAATAGTTGGGAAAGCGTTATACACACAGTACAGCAAGAATCATTTATCTCTATAGCCTCTGTGTTGAACAGTGCCAGATGCCGATGTTTCGGACGAAAAGTCTTTAATGGCTGAAACGAAAGCGCCATATGTGCTAAAATACCATCTCTGCTTCCAGTACAGTCACTGTCGCTATAAATTATAAAGGCATTCCATACAAATTGCTTGGTATGCTGCATGGCAGAGCCCCTCAGAATAACGTGATTTTCTTTTCACAATTTTAGTCTCAGAGATAATCAAAAGCAATCCTTCCAAAATGTGTGTTTTTTTCTGATCCCTCGCCAAACACCTGTCCATTGGGGCAAGAACACACACACACACACACACATATGCACAGCCTCTCACACATGCACAAGCAGACACACACACACATGCACACAGAGTTTTGTGTTTCCTAGGGAGGATGGATCACAGATAGATTTTTGCTCTGTTCCGCTTGCTGCACTCACCATTAACACACAGGGATCTTCAATACTTTGTCAACAAATATAGCTGCAAGCAGCCATTTGTCAAGTCTAGCCTAATCAGAGGCTGCAGAGGAACCAAACACGCCCGCCAGCAGCACAAGAACCACCGGCCAGCATAGGAGAACCCTTACCAGCTTACCTGTTAAGTTTGGTTTGAATCTGTCAAAGTGGAGCAGAGATACCTCCACTTCCAAATTTTGACATTGTAGACTGTTTGGAAATGACAAACTTCTTGGAAAGAGTCATCATACTAAGAGTAGGTGTCTTGTCAAGATTCATGTCAATCTGATGAGGCGTGTAGAACATATAGCGTCACTTCCTGATTGGCGGTTTTTGATTGTGTCGTAGGCGGGGCTAATCGTAAGCGCTATTAAGGGTCAAGGGGACATAGGTGTAAAGGGTCCTACCAAGTTCCAAGTATATCTGATGTACAGTTCCTGAGTTATTCCATTTTTAAGTTTTGAAAACTCTAGGTGGCGCTGTTCAAAAACAGTTCATGCCCATCGGTTGAAGCGTGGCGAAGTTATAGCCAACTTCTTGTTTGGCGGCTTCGTCGTCAACTAGGATAGCCCATTGTTAAGTAAAAATACAAGAAATCAACTGTGTGCAGAAAGGTCCAAAGAGCATGTCTATCAATCTTCGTGAAAATTAGACACAAATTGAGGGAGAAATTAGAAAAAGTTTTACATAGCCATGTCTGCGTAGAAAGGTTTGTGTTTCCTAGGGAAATTTTTACCTTAGCCTGACCTTTGACCTTTTGAGGTGACCCCACCAAATGAAGTGTCATGTCAGACATGTTGAGATCCTAGGCAACATGTTTGCAAAAATGCACAACTTTTTACCACACGGTTCTAGGGGTTTCCATTGACTTCAATGACATAATAATAATAATAATAAGAAGAAAACGTACAATAACAATAAGGGCAATATCAGGCGAAACCGTCATTGTTGGTCATACACATTCTGTCAACCATTAGCATTTAGCAATAACATGGTTGTTGACACAGTATACTGACAAACCTAAATTGTTTTTAAATCTCTTCTCCGACAGTTTACAATGCAATCAGGTAATATAACAAACTGTGGGCAGCGGTCTAAATGTACCGTGTGTTTTCTGTGCAGCGAGAGCCTCTCCTAAGCAATGGAGCATATTGCGGCGTCATTTCAAGACAATGCAGTGCCCCGATGGCAGCATTCTATGACATCTTGCTTACAGCTGTGTCAATGGAACAATCAAGTCATGAAACCATTTGCTAAAACAATATGTTTTTTATACTTAAGTTTGCTTTGTGTGTGTTGAGTGGGCTCAGTTTGACCTCTGCTGACATAATGGAAACTTCCGCCCACAGTAGGGGAGAAAAAAAGTGTAGACGCATTGGAAATGTATGGTCCCACCTTGTTAAGCACTCACAACACTAACCCTTGACCCACATTTACATCAGAACTCAATTATGTGCATTTAAAATTGCTGATGAAAACTGTCTTAAGGTCCCTGAAATACTGCTGAAAGACACACGCCCGTAATAAATATGCCTGTCGTGTCACCTATGACAATTGGCGAAGTGAGGACCTGTTGTTTCCCTGTGTCATTAAACAGTTTTAGATTTGACTATAGCTTATGTAATTATTCTCTCACCATAGGCATTACTTATATACAGTAACATATCTAATCATCTCTCTCTCTCTCTCTCTCTCTCTCTCTCTCTCTCTCTATCTCTCTCGTTTTCTGCATGTGTCTGTCAACCTAATAAAAAGCCATTGGTTTGGAAAAGGGAAAGATTTTGTCAGCTGTTAATTATGTCAGCTGCTAACTTCCCCACTTGTCAAATAGCAAGTCAAATGGTGTGTGTGTGTGTGCGTGTGTGTGCATGTACTAACCTGATAGAATGGAGGTTAAATGCAGGATTAATTAGGAGTGGCAATTTTGAGTATTTTACTGTGACTACCACACACAGGTGTGACCAGGGTAACTGACAATAATGTGTGTGAGTGCGTGTGTGAGAGATTGTGTGCAATGCACGTGAGCGTGTATACGTGTGTATATCTAGTGCATGCATGGTGTCCGTCTGTTCCCTGTACAGTGACCACGGCGACGTACTGTAAATATTTTATAGGTATATACATATTTTCTGTCAGGTGCGTTAATCTTTCTGGTATATTGTTTACTGGGAGCAGCGTACAGTACAAGCTGGACAAGCTTACTGGTCTGGCCCACTGCAAACACACACACACACACAAGGTTGAGACTATTACCAGTGTTATCTGTCCTTAATGGCGTCATTAGCCAGTCTCCAGCACCACCAGTGTCAGTGAGAGTGTCTTTAAGAGAGCAGCACACAGTCCGTGTGGCTGCATATTTACATAATGCCTTCTGTCTCTTTGCAGGGCACACATACAGTATGTGTGTGTGTTGATAAACTAGTCCATGTAAGCTGCCTGACTTCACATAAGCAGCGATGGGCTGATATACAGGAGATTGATGTCACAGAGGGCATTCTCTGTGCTCGGATTGGAAAATCCTTGTCTTCCTACTCACCATACCCCCCCCCCCCCACACACACACACACACACACACACACATGCGCACGTTGTCTGCCCAGT